>JAVQIZ010166500.1:17500-27646 GCA_036023535.2 Galaxias brevipinnis
GGTATAGTTTCCAGCATACTTCCACAAAAGAACCTTTGTTTCCCCCAATCCCACTGACACTAGTAGATACTATCTGTACTCGAGATTCTTTTTTTCCCCCTCCTTCTCCATTGGGATTAGGGATTATACAAGCGTGACTGAATGGAACTCTATGGGATCAGGGCTTGTCGGCTCATTTGGTCGACATATTCAGAGACAGGCGCAAGGGATTGCCTTTACGAGGGAGATTTTATTCAGGGATGGGAGAATTCCCAGAAACATCCTTCCATAGGTCAATCATTTTACTCTACCCCCATTAGGTGACGTGATTCCCCAAAAACGATGTTTACAACAATAACGATCTTTTTTGAAGATAAAGCATTGTGGACAGATGCCCGACCTGGAGCTAAAACACGACATCATCAAAGTAGACACCGTTAAACAGCTGTTTTGCTGTTACACGTCACCGAGTTGTAAACCTAGTTGTTTACATTTCCACTGTTGGCAGCATTGTGCCTGGGAATAGTAGCAGCACCGACGGGCACTGTGGTATCGCTCTGATTTAGGGCAGACACAGGGCGGTTATTCACAGAAGCAGTTTGGTTGGTTGGAAAGTGTTGCTGAGTTTTAGAAGCGAGTACTGAAACGAGCCACGGGAGAGTGTGGAAGGAGGGGTGGTGGGGGAGGAAGGAGGAAGAGTGGGGGAGAGGGGGGGGGGGGGTTGGGGGGCGAATGATAGTGCAGATTTGAAAAGAAAAGGAGCTGTTTTCGCTGGAGCTGAATCTCAGACTTGGCTTGGAGCACACTGCTGGGCCTGTTTTCATCCCGGCTCTGGCTCTCTCTCTCTCTCTCTCTCTCTCTCTCTCTCTCTCTCAGTCTCCACTGACTGATACTCACCCTCCGCCTCCGATCTCTGGATCATCTCTCCAGCTCTTTATCCCCTCTCTTTCTCCATAGCTTTCTCTCTGTCTCCGTTGTTCTCTTTCTGGTGCGCTTTCTCTCTCTCTCACACTTTCCATCCACGTCTCTCGTTTTTGAGTCCTTTACTCTCACCCTGCTTTGGCTCTTCTTCCCCTTGCACTGGTTGTTTTCACTCCTTTCCCCTTTCCCCCCTCTCTCATCGCAGGTCTTTGTCCGAGGGCCTTCCGGTGGGAGAGGGAATGGAGGTTGGCCAGAGCCAGTGGGTTGTCATAGAGATACTTTGTTTTCTGATGTCATTAGTATTGACGGTGTGGGCAGAGTGGCGAGCTACACCGGCGATAAAGCGAGGGCCCAGGCTGCCCTGGCACTGGAGCTGTTTACTGTTTACCCCACTCTGGAAAGAGAGAGAAGGAGAGAGAGAGAGAGAGAGAGAGAGAGAGAGAGAGAGAGAGAGAGAGAGAGAGAGAGATTGGGAAAGAGATTGGGTGAGAGAGTGTGTTTGTCTACCTCTATAGGGCCACCATGGATAATCGTGAATGAATCCAGCTGAGACGTTTGTATCACAGTGTGTTTGCTCCAAAGCCCCCCTGAGCCAGTGTGAGGCAGGATCTTGGTGTCCTGGCCGTGGCTGGCTTTGCAGTGGGGAAATGTCTGCAATATGAAGAAATATCTCCCTGGCTGTGTGATCACTGGAGCATGTCTGTAGAGCACTGAGCTCCCGGCCCCACAGTAGACTCTGCCCCCAGCTCTCGTCTCTGTCCAGTGGCTGCTTCACTGGCTTGTCTGCCTGAGATGGATGCCCCCTTAGCACCACTTCACTTGATTCCCCAAGGGCCCTACATGTGTGTGTGTGTGTGTGTGTGTGCGTGTGTGTGTGTGTGTGTGTGTGTGTGTGTGTGTGTGTGTGTGTTTGTGTGTTGTGTGTCTTAAGGTTTGTCTTGTGAGGCGATAGTGACAATGAGGAAGAGAAATGGGACTTCTGAATGGGTTGGGATTCTTGGCACTGCAATAATACTGCTAGTACTGTCTCTCTGTTCTGTTTAGCATGTCTCCATAAAAGCTCTCCTGTTGGTCTGTCAGAGGCAGGCCACAGGGCCACAGGGTTTTGGTAGAGAGTCATTGATCCTGCTGGGTCGCTAAAGGCCGGAAGTATCTGACACATGGATCCGGTATTGATGGTGTGCTATGCCCGGGTAAACCACAATTATATGCTGACTGAGTGCACGTGCACACACAGACAGGCATGTAACACACACAAACATACACACACACACACCATAGGCATACAAGCTGAGACAATTGTAATTGTGTGTAAACACTCAGAAACAGTCTCTCTGGTGTCAGTGCGGTTCTTTAAAATCTTACTAATTTATGCTCATTGTAACAATGAGTGAAGTGGCAAGCTGGAAATTTATAAAAAATTGTTTTGGTCTTACCAGGATATTCACTAATATTTTCAATTAGACCATGTAATGTTACTTCTGACCACAGGGTGGTGCTATAAGATAAACTGTATCGACAGCAGCACACATCTCATAAAAACAAACACAAAAAACTAACTGAAATTAAATATCATCTTCATTAATGTATCGTGTCAGAGGATAAGGCTATGTTTAAGCAATGAATTATAAAATAATTGTGTGAATGATAAACATGTATTTTAAATAAGGAAACCATGTACAAATATAGCCTACGAGTACCTTACTTTCGCAGTCCTACTAATCCATCACCCCGTTTTCTCCGGGTGATCCTCTGTTCGTTTAGTCTAAACTTTAGGCTGAGCATTCCATGGAGCCAGAGTCGATATGAAATTGATCCGTTAAACCATAAGCCGTGTTGAAATGAGCAGCTGGCTGGGATCAAACAATTGACCTGTTTAAAGGCAGGAAAGTAATAGGAATTTATACTTTCAATATGGTACTGGCTTTTCCAATTCCAAGTCCCATTTAAGTGTTTGTGTTCACGTGCGTGTGTGTGTGTGCGTGTGTGTGTGTGTGTGTGTGTGTGTGTGTGTGTGTGCATGTTTGTTAGAATGAGAGAGAAGAAGAAGTAGAAAGGCCTGGATGGACAGCTTGCCATCCCTGTGGGCACCAGGAGAGCGTTCTATCTGTGATCCACACTGGCAGCTGCTCTGCCAAATGGGATTTTCCTGGAGATTACAGGCGCTGAGTGTGGTGGGCTGTGCTTATGTGCCTTTGTGGTCGTTGGAGTGTGCTATTGTTGCGTTTTATTTTTATTTTTTGCATGATTGATTGTGTTTTATATGCTTGTGTTTGTGCGCGCGTGTGTGTAAAAATAAGCGAGAGCTCGAGATAATGGAGGTTTCGCATAGGATTTGGCTGGCAAGTTGTAGCTATTTGAGGAGAAGAGTACATTGTGAGTAAATTGCGCATCAGGCGGTATTCCCATGGGCCATGGCTGTTTTTAGCCTACCTTAGCCAGCATCAACCTAAATATGCTAAATTCTAAATAATTTAATTTAATACATTTGGCAACAACAAGAAATGTGAGAAATGTGGAGTGACGTCTAATCACTGTGTCCTCTGCCTGTCCGCAGGGGAGTCCGAGAGGGTTAAGACCATTAGACCATAAGTATTGGGACACGAGTCCTCGGAGTCTTTCTTTTATGTTTTTGAGGTGATAGTATGCTGATTTTATTACCGAGTTGATGTGACTGTTGAGATTTAGTTCAGCATCTAAAGAATATGGAACAAAATAAATATTACAATAAATGGGAATTAGTTACCCACATAACTTCTATCTGACTTTTTGAATGTCACCTTTCAAATTAGTAATTTAGATGATGTTGGATGATAAACTGAATACGTTTGCTTGTTTCGACCGGAAGTGTTGCAAGGTTAACCGAACGTATGATAGCCAGTCATCGCTATCAATACCAAACGTCACGTTAACTAACTGCAAGATCGGAAAATATAGGCCTAATTTAACTATTATGAAACATGCATGAATGTATACCCCCATCTACGTTTTGGATGTAAGTCCTTAATAATAGCTATAATAGCTGACAAATCTGCCCTATACCTTCCTGGAGAAAAGTGGAAAGTGTGCAATAGGCCTACCTAACCCCAGGAGAGCAGAGGATGGGAACGTAAGCGGGAAAGGAGGAAAAACCTAACTCGGAGGACAGTACCACTCCCACGAGAACAGGAGGGGGCAGAAGCGGGCGAGGACACAATTGGGCAAGGTCAGACTAAACTGGTGCTGTCCAAGGTTCTGGATTTAGAAATGCGCGCGCTGAATGAACGCACAAAGCGCTCATCCGCACAGGGAGGGGGTAACGCTTTAGTTACTCACTCACTAACCTGCTTAACCTACTTTCTACCCGTACTTGTACAAACACAATTCCTTAGGCTAAATATAACCAACTGTTGTTTGTCTGCTATTGTCGTTAAGATTGTAGGCCTATTTATATAGGCTAATGCCCATTGAACTAAGACCCATGAATCAGTCACCATTAGCTTGATGGAAGAACACATTCAAAGAGCGATTCTCCTTGTTCATCCTATTAAACTAACATATAGAAAACATGTTAGAAAGTTCCCGAACTGTATTAAGACAAATATGGCCAGCATAATGAGGTTGAAGATCTTAATGGTCCAATTAAGCTGACAGCTGTTGTGCTTTTGTAGCAATGCTGGTTCACAATCAGTTTCCTAGCAACCAATGGGCATCGCAATGATTTGCCTGACATTGTACAATTATCATCTGCGGAATGGATTCACAAAACAAATCTGAAATCATGATGAATATATCTCCATTTACAGTATATGTAGGCTGTGCTATACCCTCTATCCATTCCACATGGAAAGCAGCTATTAAGTGGCTCTTCATGGACAGTGTGTGTGTATGTTCATTCCATGCTTTCATGCAAAATATAAATGAAATGTGTACACTTGTGTATCCCGTCATGGTGCAGTGTGTGCCCGGGAGGTTCTTCTTAAACCAATTCGGCATATGAGGGACTAAAATGAATACAACCGACTGGTTTCCATTTTGGGATGCGCTGTGCTAATCATTGCACATGCATCGTTTCAATTAATTCATTATCATGGGAGAGGGTGAGAGGGAGGTTGGGGGAAGGTAGAGAGGAGAGTCACGGGATGCAGAAATCCAATTGAGTCTGTCTGAGTCTCGGAGCGACAGAGCATTAGCCCCATACTGATGTAATTGGAACGACACCAAAAGTAAAGCCCACTGTGTTAAGGACAGCCCCCCAGGCTTGATTTAATGCCCTTTACCAAAACTCTGCGCTCATCTTTTTTATCTGTCCTTTTCCTGGATGCTGTCCTCGAGTCCTCTTTCAGCAGACCCTCCCCCCTATTTCAGCCTGCTATGTTACAGTATACACCCTCCCCCCATACAGCCACCTGAAAGCCATTCGAAAACACGCTTATTTCAAAATGAGTAGGGCTCAAATTTTTCCCGCTTTACGTCGTTCTTTAACTTGTTCCCCTAAAGATCATGTATATTCACTGAAGGCATGTTAGATTTTAGCCTCACCGGTTATTCATTCATATTTGATGAGTCTCTGCAGGCCTGAGTGTGATTGAGGTGCAGGAGGAGCAGGTGTCCCCAGGTCAGGGCGCTCTCTCCCTGGGCTTGGTGGCTGCTCAGCCCCCTGCCAGATGGACAGCCAGGCCAATCCTATTACCCCCTGCGTTCAGCTCTGCTTAATTCCCGAGAGTTGCATAGCAAATGGAAGCCCTTGCGTGTGTGTTCAGGGGATCTCAACATGTCATATGAAAATGATCTGTTACTTGTTTGGTGACACTGAACAGTGAAATGTGACAGTGAAATGTTTTCTAATATCCACCAAGGGGAATTGAGTGCTCACATCTGATCGGCTTAGAAGACTCCAAATATATCATTCATATTAGGCCAACTACTTAAATATTGCATGACTGGATACAAATTATTGATGGCTTTCCTTTTCTTCACCAAGCGCAATATACCGTGATTGTCAGATGTGAGGCATACTCTACTTAGCTTATATCCAGTGTACTTTTTGCTAAGTATGTGTCTGTGTATGTGTTTGTGTACATATATACACACACATCAACATGCCTGTGTGTGTGCTTAAATGTGTGTGTGTGTGTGTGTGTGTGTGTGTGTGTGTGTGTGTGTGTGTGTGTGTGTGTTTGGTATGCACAAAGCATCCCAGTCTGTTGCCTAGCGCAGGCATCCCCAGGTCAAGCAATTACGACACATCAAGGAGAGCAATTGGGCATGACTAAAACATCATGACCACGCGAAGGTCCCTATGTTCGGCTGCTGGAGCCTAATTTAGCCCACTTTGTCCACACCCTCGTGGATGGATGGAGGACAGGCTTTCCAATTGGGCCGACCCCTGGAGCGTTCCTGATGAAAGCCACAGAGACGCACGGCGGCTGGCTCGTATGACGGGCGCTGTCTTTATATTCAGTGGTCTGAGAAAGAGGGTTTAATGGTTGAACAGAGAGGGAGAGGAGGACTGGAGTGGGAGGGAAGAAAGGGAAAAGTGGATAATAGCTTTGGAGGGGCAGAAGGAGGAGTTGGAAGCGAAAGGGTATAGCAGACATTGAGAGACTGGGAGGCAGAGAGAATCATGTAAAAAGAAAGCAATGTAACGACCTGGCCTGATCTGGCCCGAGAAAACAACTGGTAGTAGTTAAGGAGATACTGTAGGATGGAGAAAGGGGTAGGGATTGGGGAAAGGCATTTAAGAGAAGGGGAAATGGACATGGACAACTTGGAGGCATGTGGTAATAAAGAGGGCACCCAGATGTCGCCAGAGCCAAAACATTGATCTCAGGCTTGGCTCATAGCAGCTTTTTCCACTCACATTAATTGTACTGTCAAACATAGCCATGCCTTTAACTGTCACTCTTGCCCTTCAACTCTCTCTCTCTGCCCCTCTCTCTGTCTGACTCTCCTGCTCTCCCTCTTTCAGTCTCTATTGCACACAAAGGGATACATAAACAGGGACCTAAGTGTGCGCACAGTGTGCACAGACACCCATGTGCACACACACACACACACACACGGAGAGAACCCCACAGAGGACCCAACCAATCACAAAGCATTTCCCCCTAAACCCCAGACTTCACAAGTTAATCTAACAAAAACCAAGTCCTTCATCCATGCGGATTCACTCTGTCAACTCGGCCAGTGCCATTGTTTCAGTGACTCCATATCAGTTCGGTTTGCTCCTGCTGCCCGACTGTAACCCGCCTTAAGTCTCAGACAGAGAAAGAGAGAGGAACACCCCAGCGTGTCTTTTGTCCTGCCGGGGCTGTTTAAAGATTGATAAAGGTGAGCGTCGCCACTGACCGCTCAGTCACATCGGATGGGGTCAAGGATGGGAGCGTTTGTACGCCGGATTTAATTAGTGGAGCAAATAAGAGAGCATGAGAAGAAGGGGCCTCCCCTAGTGCTCCAGCAGACCTTCATTATTCCCTGCATGGATTATACCCAGCTAATGTATTCTGATGGAAGGCGGAGGGTGATGGGCTGTAAAATAGCATGTGTAGAATGGCCTTGTTTCTGCTATGAGCAGGCCGCCTCCCACACAGCCAGAACCCCATTAGCACTGGAGCAGGCGATTGCATGTGCAAATGGGATAGTGGATTAGCGGGGTAATGCATTTAGGAGGGGGGCTCCGCAATCTCTTTTATTTGCCCTGTTTGAGAAATGCAGCCTCCTTTGTGGACCAAAAGCGTCAGGGAAAAAGTGGGGAGCCTCCACACATAAGACCGCAGGCATGCATTCATCACAAGCAAAATGCACGAGCACATTTTATACACATTGTAAAGCATTCGAGAAGTCCTGGTGTGCGTGTTATTAAACGCAGCGTGGAAATGAGATCTTCCCAGAATGATGTGCCGACTGCAGGCCCTGCTAATCTAAGTAACCTGCGTCTGGCCACTCTCTCTCCTTCTTTCCCTTTCTCTTTTTCTACTCATGGTTTTGTCTCTCTACATTCCCTCTCTCCCCGTCCTGATTTCTCTTTCGGAACCTCTTGAGGTCTCTGAGAAAAACACAGACATGAACATATGTTATACCAAGTGCTTGTACTAGCACTTAGACCATTCTGTTTGTAATATTCCTCTGGCTGTTGTAGGTATTGCGCTGAATTTTTTGGGCACAAGTGCAAAAGAGGAGAGAATAAAGGATGAATCAATTGTTGATCAAATTAAAGGAGGACAGGGGCAGGGAGAAAATACAGCTGTCACATGCACCTCCTTGCAAGAGGTGATGTGCTGTAATTACACATTGTTGACCTGTTGGAAGCCATGCCATGACTGGTCTTGCTGTGATCTAATGAACCATTTTATGGCTAATGAATGATTAGCTGACTGTGCACACTTACTCTAACCATACAGCACGGTTATTCGAGGAAGCGTCACAGCGAGCGTTTTAACGCATTTGCCGCTTGAGTTTTTAAAGAGCCAGATAGCTACATACTGTAAGGGAGGGGCTCTTTTGCTAAAGTGAGTCTGTAGAACACAGCAGCGAGGAAAAAAGCTCTGCGCTACAGCTACTCAGCTGAGCCAGCCATCGAAATCAGAGAGGCAGGACCGTTGAAGACAGGGAGTGCCAGATCGAACGACAGAAGTGGCGTTACAGAGATTCGCAGCATTGCGAAAGGTCTGGCTCGGAAATACTGGATTGATCGGAGTAAGCTTGTTGACGCATAATCCCACCCGCCCTGTTTGCTCTGGGAGGGGAAAAGCCTAGCTGGCTGAACTCAGATCCTGCGAAAAAGATTTACCTAGGTTTGCGGGCTTACCTATGAGTTGCACTACACGGACTCATACCGGCGTATATTTTTACCTATCGTTTTCAGCATACCTGTTTCAGGGTATGCGTTACAGGATGCGTATGAGGCGGAATTTGACGTACTGAAACGAAATATTATTTTATTTTATTTTGTGAGTGCTGAAATTATTTTTTATTTAACCTGTATTATAGCGACTTCGCTTGAATCAGTACTGTCGTAGCGTGACGGTAGCCTATTTGATGCGCTCTGAGGTGTGGACAGGACCTGCCAATACAAGTATTTGATCATTCTGTCGAATCTACCGGAGAATTGGAACCATGACAGGCCCCCCACTGGTCTTACAGCCCGCCTGCTGACGGTATCGGGCAGGATGGGAGCAGGTCTGCCGGTTTCAGGATCCCAAACTAACCGATTCATCAATGGAGGAAGAAAGCGACGCCCGGAAAATTAACAACAGCTTCCTTCGCGACCACAACTATGCCACTGAAGGTATTTCACATCATAAATGTACAGTTAAAATATAATATATGTGTACTGCTCATGGGCCTTCTTCTGGGCATGCTTAGCGCTTTAAACGCTCGTGATTATTGCCAAAATCGACCTGGCCAATGGACTATTGATTCCCATTGAAATAGATGAGGTCGTTGTGCCCAGGAGCTGTGGCTATTTTAATTTGTAGAAGCATTTATGGTTAGAACTAAAAACCACTTGCCCGCTAGCACAATTCTATAATGATCATGTGGATTTTGCCTCTTAGACGGCGCACTGTAATAGAAGAGTGTCAGCATCACTCACGGTGCCAAAAACAGAATGGACCAAACCCCCCCCCACACACACACACACACACACACACACACACCGACATGTAGCAATCAAACGTGCCACTATGGTCACTGAGTCATATACACACGCAGGGGACTAGAGGATGACTGGATGTTTGTGACTAAGGCACACGCACAGGGGCACGAACCCAGTTAATGGATTATTTCTGTTCATCCAACTTGCTCCATCAGTCCTTTTCTGTCTACTGACTGGCTCATTGATTTGAGTTGGAGTACCGATTAACGGATTGTACAATGTCCATCATCAGACTAATCTCATCACCATGTGTATACCCTCCCTCACTGGTCACGCACACTGTCTAAAGAGACCGGAGGTATGGGCTCCCAAGGTGGTAAAGGGAAAGGGTGTCGGCCACAGTGCTATGACTTTAAACCAGTTTGTGCATATATTCTATTTTCCTAATATGAACCCCTGTCCCCGTCCAGATCCTATAGGATCCTGCTTTCTTTAGCAAGGGTTTATACACCATTAGTAAGCACGTCTGAGTGCAAGGTGTCTCTATGTAAACTGTATCTTAACCTTCCCAGGAGAGACAAGCTCAGGTTACAGAGCTGCTGCAGGTTGGAGGAGAAAGCAAAGGAGAAAGTCTCCCCCAAACAAGGAGGAGAAGGGGAGGGAGGGAG
>JAVQIZ010166512.1:0-11522 GCA_036023535.2 Galaxias brevipinnis
TGTGGGTGTGAGTCTCACCTTGGGTAATACGATGTGCTTGTCAAAATCCGTCGCGGTTGGTGAAGACGAAGTGCAGGTCTCCTGAAGTAATGAAGTAACAGCATGTGTGTCACAAGGCAAGGCTTATGGTAGCAGTGTGCTTGGTAAAACATTGATTCGCCGGACAAGCAGTAGAGTCAATGTCTCTTCCACAAAAATTTTTTTTTATTTGCAATTAGTAACGTGAACAGTTTGTCAATACTGCCTTTTATCTACGTACCCCCCTCCCCCTTTGCTTGTTCTAAAATCATGTGTATGTGTGCATCCCCAACAGCGTGCCTGCGTGTCTACGTACATGGGCTGGGGGCTCCGGGATGTCTCCATACTCCCTCATGGGTCCTGCAGCCATCTGGTTAAGAGCATCTGTATGCCTGTACCAAAGTCATAACTCACATTAACCACTGCTAACCCTGGCCTCTTGACAAAACCTGCTCTCTGCACACTGGTGTGTGTTCGTCAGGGGGTGTGTGTGTGTACATGTATGCTCGAGTGAGTATACTGGGATCAGGGTACAGACAATAACTCATATAGGCATCCCCAAGTCTGGAGACTAGCACTACATCTATCATTAGGTTATTGAGTGTGACAGTAGGAAGGACTGGAGTTAAGAAGGGAGTTTAGGAGTGTGCTCCCCTGAGGTTAGGGGGGGGGGGGTCAAGGAGACAAGTGCCTGACTGACTTGGTATCTGTGTGAGGACAGTCCAAAAACATGCGGGAACAGTTGTTTTCATACCAGTTCATACACTTAGGTTAAGGTCAGAGGGTGTTTTCATCCCAGTTCATACACTTAGGTTAAGGTCAGAGGGTGTTTTCATCCCAGTTCATACACTTAGGTTAAGGTCAGAGGGTGTTTTCATACCAGTTCATACACTTAGGTTAAGGTCAGAGGTGGGGGGTAAAAACGTTTGCAGGTGGTTAGCAGAACGAGACAGGCTTTCTGATCCACCATATCTGTACTTTCAACTAGTCTTGATTAGAAAAAGGTTGTCTCCTCATTTAATCTAAAGTTAGTATCAATTTATATTTTCCTTGACTTTTGTAGATGGTGTCATTTAGATCGCTGTTCTTGTCCTTCTTGTAAGTCTGTCTGACTTCTTTTGATATGCTATAGCTCCCTCTTCTGGATATTGAGCATCACTACAAAATGGTTAAAAAAACCGCTGCTTTACCTCTGACCTTCAAAATCACAAAGCATGAAAAACAGAGGCTATTGAGGGATGGAACCGTGGCCTACCCACTTTTGTTTGTATTCAAATCTCACCTGACAAAGATGACCTTGACCTTGGATGGGGCACTCTTGATGATGGAGGAGGCATTCTGGTGACTGTGGCCATAAAGAACTTGTCCATTTATCTAGTAAGAGCCAGCCAGAAAAAAAAAGAATACTGGACATTTTACAAGACTTTTCATCGACATGTTTTTAGAGCAGGCCTGAAGCTGAGGGCACGACACCGAAAATCAACAAGTTGACTGATTAACCTAGTTTGAAGGCCGACGCCGCCACAAAAGCTGCATGGAAATCCGTTATATCTGACCTTTAATTAAGTTAATAAGCCCGGTTTGATATGTCGATGACCATTTTGTTAACGTTGATTTGAAAAGAGGGTGCAAGCCTTTACCACCGGTTAGCCGTGTGCTAGGAGCCGCGGGCTCACCTCGAGCAGTTCGTCCCCGACCACCATGCGCCCGTCCCTCCCGGCCGCCCCGCTGGGGTCGATGCCCACCACGAACACGCTCATGCGGGAGCGGTCGCGGTTGCCGGCCAGGCTGAGACCCAGGCCGCTCCTGCCCTTCTCCAGTTCGATCATGTGCAGGATCCCGGGGAGGCTGCCGTACCGCTGGACGATCATCTCTGGAGTGAGAGTAGGGCCCGGGCCAGTTTAGAGCATGACAAATTGGACGGAACACAGACTTCATATTTCATTACTACATTTTTTTATATAGTCACGATGTTGGTAGGGTTGAACATATCAGTCAGCCAGATTAGGCCAATGATGCCGATGTCATATTTAACATGGGAATGAAAAATAACGTCTGTTCATAAACGTTTGAAAATGTCAAGTGTGTATTCCCCTGGCCAGAAAGCTGTCTATCTGCATCCTTCTCTCCTCATTTCTCTGTCTCTTTCTACTTGCGACTTTCTCGTTCCCCTTTTGAAACTGCGGGGTATTTATTGCATTGTGTTTGTGTGAGTGTGTGTGTGTCAAGTGGCCAGTAGCATACAATGCGGGGGCCCTGGTTTTTCATGGCTGCCTGCCACCACTGTACCATCCATCTTCTACTAATCTCCACAACTCAGCCTCCGGTCCCCACCTCATCAATTGTATCCCCGTGTTAGGTTGCTATGGGCGCACACACACACGCACACACACACACACACACACGTCCCAGGTGGTTTTGAGTTTGGAGGACTGTCCTCTCCAGCTGTCTGGATATCGAGTTTGACTCACTATTATTGTCTAAAGCTTCATTTGATTGGGCCAGATTTCTTAAGGCTGTGCATTAATACTATACTCTCCAACGTGTATCTCGGGTCTGTAGAAAAACACCTGAAGTGACACATCACGTGCCAGTAAGTAAACATTGCGGTTTGTGGGCCCTCTAGTGGCAGCGACGCAGTAATACATGTTTTCTTTCATTAACTTCCAATTTAAACCATCTCAGTGCTTAGAGCCAATAGTCATCAAGTCTGATGAGGCGTGGTTAAGTGTGTATTCACAGGGACGGTGAGCGTAAACTCACTCCAGCTGTAGCCGTACTCATCCTCCTCCTCGTCAGCCACGGGGGCGTGCCGGTCTGTGATCTCACTCATATTGTCTGTGTCCGTCTCCCCCACCAAGGGCACCACAGGGAGGGTGAGCAGGGGGGAGCTGGGAGAGCCTTTCCTAGCATCCCGCTTTGGTGCCTGGAAAATGGAAGGAGAGTTCAGCGGGATCATGGTCCACGCAAAACAAAACAACCAGGTGTGATTTTCCTTTCAACTTCAAACCAAGCCGTTGGTATGATAACGCTATAAACATACAGTGCATTCAGAAAGTACTCAAAATTAAGAAATTCTTTCCGTATTTTGTTACATTGCAGCCTTATTCTAAAATGGATACATAATTATTTTCCTCATCAATCTACACAATACCCCATAATGACAAAGCAAAAACAGGTTTGTAGAAATCTATGCAAATGTATAAAATAAATGAAATATCACATTGACATAAGTATTCAGACCCTTTATGGAGTACTTTGTCAAGGCACCTTTTGCGGCGATTACAGCCTCAAGTCTTCTTGGGCATGATGCTACAAGCATGGCACACCTGTATTTAAGGAATTTTCTCCCATACTTCTCTGTAGATCCTCTCAAGCTGTGTCAAGTTGGATAGGGAGCCTTCACCCCGGTCTGAGGTCCAGAGCTCTCTGGAACAGTTTTCCCTCAAGGATCTCTGTACTTTGCTCTGTTCATCTTTTCATCTTTGCTCTTATCTCAATAAAGACTAGTCTCTCAGTTCCTGCAGTGGAACCTCATCCCCACAGCATGACTCTGCCAGCACCATGCTTCACTGTAGGGATGGTATTGACCGGGTGATGAGCGGTGCCTGGTTTCCTCCAGACGTGATGCTTGGCATTCAGGCCAAAGAAGTTCATCTTGGTTTCATCAGACCAGAGAATCTTGTTTCTCATGGTCTGAGAGTCCTTAAAGTGCCCCTTAACAAACTCCAAGGTCTCTGCCATGTTGCCTTTCACTGAGGAGTGGCTTCCGTCTGGAAAGTCTACCATGAAGTCCTGATTGGTAGAGTGCTGCAGAGATGGTTGTCCTTCTGAAAGGTATTTCCATCCCCACAGGGGAACTTTGGAGCTCTTGGGGACCATCGGGTACTTGGTCACCTGCCTGACAAAGGCCCTTCTTCCCTGAGTCGTGGTGGTCGCGAACTTCTTCCATTTAAGAATGATGGAGGCCACCGTGTTCTTCAGAACCTGCAATGCTGCAGATTGTTTGGGGGTTTGTACCCTTCCACAGGTCTGTGCCTCAACACAATCCTGTCTCGAAGGTCTGGGGACAGTTCCTTTGACTTCGTGGTTTTTGCTCTGGCATACACTGTCAAATGTGGGAGCTTATGCAGACACGGGTGTGCCTTTCTAAATCATGCCCAATCGATTGAATTGACCACAGGTGGACTCCAAGTGGTAGAAACATCTTAATCATTATCAATGGAAACAGGATAAACTCAACTTTGAGTGTCATATCAAAGGGTCTGAATACTTTCTGTAAATGTGATATTTCAGTTTAAATTATTTTAGACATTTGCACACCTTTCTACAAACTTGTCTTCACTTTGTCATTATGGAGTATTGTACATATAATACACTGATGTGTATATATATACTGTATATATAATATTTAATAATATTTTATAATATTTATCTAGATTTAGAAGGCTATAACGTAACAAAATGTGGAAAAGGTAAAGGGGTCTGGATTCTTTCTGAATTCACTGTATTAGCAGTACTGCTTCACTACGAACTTACTAAGACAGCATTAAATGTTTTGTTGCTGTTGATTTTAATAAGCAGAGCTTCTTTTGCAGTAGGCACCGCTAACTACTATCAACACAATGCATGATACAGTCATTGCATAAAGTTATGAACGTAGCTTAGCGATAAAAACAAATAATTTCACAGATGAATTGACAGTCGAATAGACACTTACCTTAAAAAAAGGCTCAAACAAACATAATTACATTTTCGATTACTTGAAACATTGTGCAATTTGCAAAGCGTTTAGATTCCGAGCCAAGACTCAAAGTTTGCATATTCCTTTGAGCCATTAAGAAGTATTGATTTCGAGAAGCATTAGCTCCTGAATCAGCGTTGACACCATTTGTGTGCCAAGCAAACACACACACACACACACACACACACACACACACACACACACACGAAAAGGGAAAGATGGGAACAATAAATAGGTGTTACGATCACATGTATGCATCCATATCCCAACGCATGGTGGTACAGGCATACATGGAGACCAAAAGGGTAAAGCAGGACAACACAGAGACCCACAAACCTTAAACGGAGTAGGAGTGAAAGGGTTAGTTGGGGAGAGACGAAGGTAAAGTCTATTTTGACTCTCAACCTCCTACAGGAAAGAGACAAACGTCAACAACAGAATGGGGAGACACCACATTTACCACACATCACTGTCGAGCTAGCTCACAGCACCCCACCTCGTTGTCATAAGCATCACTGTTACCATCACACCATGTATTACGTTTCAGAACAATTGAATGTAACAAAGCACTGCAAGATAAAGAAAGTGTAGTCTTTTGTCCTACGTTTTCACACAACTACTGAATATGATTAAAACTGTACTAATATTTCCAACGCTTCTGGAATGCCTGTTTTGCAATGGTCAGACATGAGTTTGACACTAACACAACCCCAATGCAACGGCTATGAAGGCACCATCAAAATTCTTGGAAAAAACTGGTTAACTGACCTTGTCCTTATTGGCCCTCGCCATGGCAGCAGCTCTTTCTTCATTGGTGTCTGTAGTTGATGACTATTGTTCACGGAAAAAGAGGGAACATTGATACATATTCAGAAGATGAAGGTTCAGAACAAAACTTGGTCACATGGTGTTTGATATACTTGTGATCTGATTAAGCCTGTGTGAAGTAGTCAGTGCTTTCATGACAACATTGTTGGTGTTAGGATCCAATTACTTCCAAATAAGGATTTCAAAGTAACATTTTTGACCTTTTACAGATCTCAAAAGAGCATAGTCATGCTAACGTTCATAATTTAAAAAGAAACATTTTCTCCGGTGGGATCTATGCAATGACAGACTGAATTTAAATAGTGGAACTAGAGGTTTTGAATATACCCATTAACTCAAAGCTTGGTTTAAGCACAACATGAATCCCCCTTTAGTTAGAGTGTGCCCATAAAATAGGTTCCTAAAGCTGCTGTGGTCAGTGAAGTAGGCTGCACACTATCAGTATTCCAGCCAAGCTTGACCATGTGGAACCTGGTTTCAATTCTGCCAGCAGGCACTCTGGCACTGTGCGTACAATCTTGCGGCCCTTTGCATAATGTCTCTTTGTTTTTGTAGTTTCTAAGCTTATTTAGTTTGTTCCCGGCTCGACTTGGTCAAATAGAATTGACACTGTGGAGCACGGGTTAATTATGAAAAATACTCAGCACTAAAGCTGTAGGAAGGACGAAGAAGCAGGCACTACATCGAGCCCAAGTGATGAGTGGATACTCAAAACACACACACATATATCATTACACAACACAGGCTTGGAAAAACGTAGTGTGTATTACATTTGATAAAAGTACAGACACACCCTCTCACATAGCCTGCTTCAAAAGTCATTATGGCACTTGTGTGACTGACACAATTCAGCACTACAAATGGCTAGGTGTACACACACACACAGACATGCAGGCAGGCAGGCAGGCAGGCCGTCAGTGGGTCTAACCTGAGGCAGGGTGGGTAATGCACAGGCAGGGGTGAGATTAGTGTAGAGGAGGCTTGACCCAAGGCAGCTCTTTAGCTGCAGAAAGGGCAGGGGCGGCTTCTAAAGGCAACAAGGGATCCACAGCTGACACATTTTGAAGGGCGTACAACACCAAAGCTTTTCTATTGCCAAAATGGAATCACAGCATTGGCTGTTCAACAAAAAAATATATTTTATGAAAATAAAGGAACCAAAACAGCTCTGGGATAGGTCAAACGTGTAAAAAGCTGACCTTGAAACCATTTTCCCACAGAGCAAAGAAATCAGCTCTATGTAGATGTCAAACCAAATTTTTTTTATAATCCTCTATGCTAATTTGAGATTGTTCACCGTTTCTAAGAGAGGTGAAATTGCAAGGCAACGTATCATTATAGTCGGAGGGTGGGCCCCAGCGGGCCCATTTCAAATGCAATTATTGACCTTCCCTGAGCACTTGCCTTCTGAAAACTATGTAATTGTGTCCTGCTTTTCCGCTTCTACCAGATGCACTCTAATTCCAGTTTGACTGTGTTTTCTTTGAAACACCAAAGACTATTATAATATCCAGGGAGAGTGAGTCCGAGGGAGTATCAGATGCAATAAATAAAAACTAGAGAAAGAAAGAAAGCGGGAGAGAGAGGGAGAGAGAGATATTACCTGATGCGTGCAACGTGGCAAGCGTGTTAAAGCGGTGCTGTATTTCTCTATAACAGATGATGTAGCGGAGCTATAAACGGCGTTTGGCTGAGCCCAGCAAGGGGAAGAGAGGTGGAGGCTGGACTGGTTAGTGGATGGCAGAGGAGAGGCTTGTTCTGTGTGCAAGCTCATAGACAGTGGTGCATGTACGACGGTATATGAGAGAGAGAAAGGTCTACAGCAGCCAGCAGTGATCCCAGCAACACTGCTTTAGCATGATATCAAGCCGCAGTACACTTTCAAAGCTCAAACCAATGTGTATCAGTGGAGTCTTCGTTCCACACACATTGTATAAAAAAAAGAAAAGAAAATACTTGTATTCAATGTAAAAACTTGAGAGTTGGGCGATTAAAATATTTATCTCATAGTCAATATATTGGTGATGGATTATGTGTAGTATCAAACACACGTTTCAACCCATCTTAAATAGTTTTGATTTGAAAGGGCCTTCAGGTAGCTAATCTTGTAGCTTGTCATACGATCTCAAAAGGTTAGGAAAACATATTGTGGGTTCTGCAGGAGAGACTTCAATAAATCCTAATGAATTGGTTATCCATAACCATTGATGGGTTTACAGTGAGCTGAGTGTTTTCCTTTGTGTTCTTACCCTGGGCCTGTGAACAATACTCTGGACCAGGAAGGGGACAGGGTTGCCTGCCCGGCGGATGGCTTCCACGGCCTGCTCATGGCTGGCATCTCTCAGGTCCACACCATCCACCTGGTGGAGAGCAGAATGTGTGAAACCAAGGATAAATAGGGTACTACTGCATATAAGTGTCATCAGCATAAAGATGAGCCTGACAAGTCACCAAATCTTGCGTTCTACTATTTATACACATGGAGAAGAGGACAGGACCTAAAAAGGACCCTTGAGGCACACCCTTAGTCACCAAAGAACGGCGTAATGTCAAGAAGTCTCTCTCTCTCACTCTGCAATCTATTGTCAAGATAGTCCCTAGACCAATTGGATGCGCCATTACGAAACCCAATGTTGTACAGAGTGGTTGACAGTTTCAAAAGCTTTACACAAATCAAATATAACTGCACAAAAAGCTGGACGGTGGCTCAGTGGTTAGCACTGTTGCCTCACAGCGAGAAGGTCCTTGATTCAAACCCCTTGGTTTCTGTGTGGAGTTTGCATGTTCTCCCCATGTTTGTGTGGGTTTCCTCTATGTACTCTGGTTGACTCCAATCATCAAAAAAACATGCTCCATCCTCCTACCAGTGCCCTGACCAGTCACTGCCAATTCAACGGGAGTCGGTCTGTGTGTACTATGTGTGTGAGCAAGTCTGTCGCAATATAGTGGGTGAGCAAGTCTGGCGCAAATTGTCTGCCGTGGTATCACTCAGACTGAGTGTTGTGTTTGATAGCTGTCAGTCTGCTTGTTTACAAATTGTTCCAATATCTTAGAGAGACAAGGCAAGATTGATATAAGTCTGTAACAGTTCGTCACCCCCTTTAATATATATGATAATATAATAAACTAGAGGGCAGCTACAGCAGGCTTCAGGTAGATGACTAGTTAGATCTTCCCGCCCCTGTACCGCACCTCTACGATCCTGTCTCCAGTCTTCAAGGTGCCGTTGCGTCCGGCAGGGCTGTCTTCCAGGATGTGCTTGATGAAGATGCCCCTCATGACCTCACCGTTGCTCAGCCTGCTGCCCATCCCCCGGCCCCCCACGATGCTGATCCCCAGGGACTTGCCTGCCTCACGCAGGAGTTCCACTCTGAGGAAAAGAAGGAGTTTCACCTTGTGATTCTCAGGAACATATGAAATATAATATACTGTATTAAGGGATATAATTAAATTGGAGAAGCTATGCAGGCAAGTAATGAATGTAACCAACAGAAATACAATACAATAAAACAAAACATACAGAATTGGACTGCACATATTGAAACAATAACATAGCATACAACCTGTTAACTAATATTTAAAAAAAGATGCATGTTTAAGGGGAATTTAAATACATAACAGAATTAGCGAGTCGATCGTCAACAAGCAGATTGTACAAAAGTCTATTAGCCCAAAAAGCTTGGAAAAGCTTGGTCTTCCTGTCTGGACTTTAAAGCATTTTGATGGCATCACCAGTGAGTTGAATGGAACAATACTGTATCAGATAGTGTGTTTAATGTGTGTGTAGAACAACTTAGGGCCTTGTACTGTTCCTGTCATTAAATACAATGTCCAGCATTAAATACAAGGTGGACACCAGGATCACTGTTATTGACCTTGGTCATTTCTGCTAGCACTTAGTTAATCAAGCATTAATCTTTGCCAGTTGCAAATGTTCAAAAATGCATTTAAATAAGTATTTTACCATTATTCATAACAGATGGGAGGATTTTCATGTTTTATACCATATTGCAAGAGCAACTCAATTCGCTTCCACTTAGTCATACATCCAGAGCTGATGGGCAGTTTCACTTACTGAGAAATGACACGCATCATTGGTGGCCTGAAAACATTAACAGGCGACTCAATATTCTACTTATCCATTTACATCCCGTCTCCCTCCCAACTCACTTCCTAGGCTGGTTCCAGTTGCTGTAAGAAGCGCTTTCCTCCCCCTCTCCATCCTCCCGCTCAGGAAGGTCAGGGGCATACGCACTACAAGCACAGAGTGATAGAAACTTCATTGAGAAAAACTTTATAGTGGCCGCCGATGTCACTCTGCTTTATTTAGTCTCTTCCTCACATGAAATTATTATAAAATGGGAGGTAGGGGACGTACTCAGTTGCTGAGCGTGTGGCGGGGAAGACATTGTCCTTTGCCTGCTCCAGACTAGCCTTGTACTCCTCCAGATACTCAGCGGGGACGTAGGTAATGCTGAAAACACACACACACACACACACACAGACACACACACAGACACACACACACACACAATTCAAATAAGACTCAGAAGCCCTCTTCTTCACACCACACCAACCAAAAGATTTGTCATCATCACTGCTAAAAAAAAGACAAAATATGTTCCCTAATGCCAACCCTACGTGAGTCTGCTCCCCTTGTGTGGACAGCATGTCAGTATTCATCATTAGGATCGGCACGGTTGTTTACCAAAGCATTAGCGCTGAAGAGGCCGCATTCGTATGCAACCAGATATGACGGCGAGGTCCTTTCACAAAAGACCTCTTCATTTATTCATAGCTGTCTAATTTACATGCAGGAGCTCTCCTGTTTTCCTTAACCCCATCCAATTTAACTGTGCGCCAGAGATTGCTGGAGAAATGAACTTGGTCTATTTCTCAGCCAACGCAGTCAGGCGGCCTATGAAACCCAAGGTGAGCTGTCAATGAATTATGTATAGAGCCTCACCATATACCTATTCAAAACAGATGTTTTCCTCATGCGTAAATGTCGTAGCCAACTACGTTTTCTCCAATTCAGTAAGTGATAAATAGCTTTCCAACATTTTTCATTAAGGTTGAAGTGTAAAAAAAACAACCTTTAATTGTTAGAACGATATATTGTTCCAAAACTAAAATTGTACCAAAGGGAAACTGAAATGAGCAGAGGTGAATTCTCATCAAGCTTTATTCAAGCAATTAATCATGAGTAGAGAATTATAAAGAACATACCAAAACATCGAGATGACAGATCTTGAGGTGGTCAATTTGAAAAAAAAAATTATACCATGCTGAAAGACGAACTTGAATCCTGTCTCCACGATTCAAGAGCCTCACAAACACAGAGAACATTAGGAAATGAAAAACAAATGTGTTAGGTCAATCATCGGATCATGCACCGGCCTGCAAGTCACGCAGATGAATGTGAACCAAGTGTTAGGGACAAGTGAAGACCATAGAACAAACATAACACTGAAGTTAGTGACAGACAACCGCAGACTGCAAAGAAATGTATCCAGATATGTGGAAGCTGTGTTAGGGCGTGCCTGTACGGTGTTAGTAGTTATGTTGCCACATAAAAAATAAATATATTTTGAATCAGTACGCTACTGCTGATGGAATGCAATATTACAAATAACGTAATATCACCCAGAAATATCAAGGGGTATTCCATTGATGATCTTGCTATACATATGCATTTATTGTGAATCAATGCTTGAGGTTAATTAAATGGCACTCACAGCATCTAGTGTGAACCAATGTTGCACTGAAAAAGTACAATGCTAAAGCACGTCTGGATAAAACTCTTTACAGGTTCAAAAGATAAAGCAAAAGGAAAGAACAAGAATCCAAGATGGCAGATTTCTGCCCACCTCCGACGTGGGAGTAAGCCATACTCACACATAATAGGGGCAGAGATCGTCCTCAGGCGCAC
>JAVQIZ010166518.1:0-20116 GCA_036023535.2 Galaxias brevipinnis
GTTCGCGGTTTTCAGCATACACGTTTTTATATTTTAGCCTTAATTTCGGTAAACAACCATGTAACTGTAAAGGCAGTGAGTTTTTCAAAGTATCTGTAGCAACATATACATTCTTTTCCCCAGACAATGAAGTAAACTAATGTCAAAGTTGGCCATAGGATGTTTGGGCTTTTCGAGGACACGGTGTTGCTACACCGAAGTATCAACTTGGTAAAATTAAAAACCTTTTTTCGACACTAAAACTGTCACTATTAAATCAACTGAAAATTTTCGAATTTGTTTTTATTAATAAACGTTTAGTAAGTAACACAAATTTGGAGCATTCACTGTTTAATCATTTGATTTAAAAAAAACTGAAAACACGTTTGTCCTGCCTATAAAGTTTTCCTGAGTCGAGAAACTACAATGTCCCGAAGATGGACTAGGCCTACAAAAAGCGTATCTTAGATACTTCGCCCCCAATGCTTAATAAACAACTAGGCTATTTGATCTGCATCTTCTGTTGCTCATGTTGATCGTTTTGTGAACGGCTGCATGTGTATTGCTGTAAATGTTGCAGCCACAAGGAATTGTGGGGCGGCATTTTCTTCTTTCCTTTCATAAAGGATGATCCAGTGTATCCTTTGCTAAAGTACACAAGTTAGGAAGCAATGAAGCACCTTTCCTTTGCACTTAGAGAATTTGAACACCTATCATGGCTGCCACTTCCGGGTAATTTCCCCCAGTTAGGGACTCACCTAAGGAAAAAAAAGAATTTGAACGTCATAAGTGAGTCACCCAATATTTCACAGTGGAAAAGAGCTCTAGACATATTGTTAAACACGGCCCCACGGCACTCAAGCCACAATGCCCCTTTCACTAATATGTTCAATGGTAAGTCAACTCCACCAAAGAAAACCACACACATACACACTCATTCACACATGTACATATGTTCTTGTGGTTAGCGTTGCATAGAGGTCGAAAATCTTCATGGGGCAGGTAGTGGAAAAGCCTTTCCTCCAGTTGCTAAGACAATTAACTTAATTGATCCAAATGAGATATCTGTATATTCGTTAATATTATGCTGTTACGTTGCATATTGACGTTGGTACACACTTAAATCTGTATGCCACTTAAAGGGGAATTTTGCCCTACCTTTTCACCTAATATTTCTATTATATAGAATATATCAAATCTAGTTTGGCCATTCACAGTGGACCACAACAAACAGAAATCCTAGAGAATTATATCACCACCCTCTAGGAAATGGGGCGTGTCTAACGGTTGGTTGACCATGCTTTGGCATCAGGTTGTAAACAAACAGTTAGCTGTAACAGTAGAGCATAGGGATTGCGAGAACATGAAGGACTGCCCCTTTGATTGTTGTAGTCTTTTAGAAAATAACAGTAGGAGGAGCGTGTCTATTTTCTAATGTAGAGAACAAAAGACACATTGTTGAAACATGCCAAATGGCTCCTTAAGAATGGGACAAACACATCTGTTCCCGTGTAGGTTTATACAGTGATTGTGATAGTACAGATTCTTCACGGAATGCAAAACTGGAAAGGTACATTCATTTTTAGGATCGAAAATCCAAACAATACACCCTCTGATGTCAATGGGTGTGCTTTCTCAGAAAGCACTTTATCAGTGTTCAGAATTGAGAATGTATTGTTCAGAATTTACAACCATTATGAAACTTCTCTCACTTGTCCAGTTGTTTATAAGAGGAGAATTATGAATTTGTTTGTTGGTGAAATTTCCCTTTAAGAATGTGGTTCTCTGAGATTTTAATTACAACTTAACCATTATTTGGATGCTGATTGGCCTTGTGGTTAATTAAGGCCTTTTTAGGGCTCTTGATTTGTACTCATGTTCAACCTTGTTTTTGAGTCCATCTAAAAAAACTGTGCAGCAGCTACAAGTCAAACACTTCAGACTGCATACTCAAACCACGTCTAATAAATTACCGTATAAAGCCAGCAAGTGCTCGTTTAGATAATCTGCCCACTGCAATCTCATTCCAATAATGAAGATTTAATGAGGTTTTCCGCGGTAATAGTCTAACTTCATTGGGTGTGCTGTATTATATACAGTAGGGCTCTAGATTTGCTTTTTAGTGCTTGTTGGCATGTTTAGTACCAAAAAGTAAAGTGTCCTATGTGACTGTGTTTTAGCCCCCAAACTGCATGAGAACAACTAATAAGATTCAGACTGTGTGCAGTCATACTTTGTCTTTTTCACGCTGTGCAGCTACAAGCCCAACTTGAAATTTAGACATTGTGATTGTACAAAGCAAAGGTGCCGGAAATATGTTTGGAAGAGCAAACCACCAGTCAAGGGAGGAAGGGAGAAGATGAGTCTGAGTCGAATGTAATACAGTTTAGTTTGAGTACTTCCATCAGGGTGGGGAGTCGGTGGGTGTAGGCTGACAAATGACAAACACAGCTGCATCTGCAATTTTTCGCAATGGCTAAGCCTCAGAAGACATTTACTGGTTGACTGGCAGGGGTGGTTGTTTTTAAAGCTCTCTTAGCATGCAAATTATCTACTTTCTTATGGGCGAGACATTAACCTAGTCTATATCGAGACATATTCCACCGTCCCTCAGATGACATTTAGCTTGTGCAGAGTTGATGCAGAAATAGGAAAGATATTTGTGCTTTAAGCAAATTATGAGAAAGGTTCTTCAAGATAAATAGAGACTGTTGGCTAAGTCTGACATCGGGTCCCTTTTTGTTTCATTGAATATTAGTCATAGATATTATTGATTGTGAAGCCCCTCTATTAATAGGGTATTGTCTACAGCTTGTACCAGCAGCCTCAGCAGCATCTCCAACAAAGGCCCTTTGGAATCCATTAAACAGCACTCTGTAAACAACAGCTATAGTGTCGTAACTGTGCCTATGTTTACTGGCCGACAGCCTGTATTTTAGTATAGATTTATTTCATTTTGAGATCCGTCTTCTGTGTAACCCTATACATGCTAATGCAGACGCTCCACGATACGCTTCAGTATCAGAGTCCTCACACCCGAGCTGGTGTTTTCCCGTTCCCACGCTGTAATGAGACGCATGGGGGCGGCTGATAGGTTGGTCTGCCCAGAGTGGCCTCCGAGTTCCACAGGGTAATGTGGTTGAATGGCCGGCCGGGGATCTTTACTTTCACACCCTGCTTTTCACTCTGGAAAGAACGGAGGAAAACAAGGAGCTGGCTGACGGCTGAGATCTTGTGACGCTTTAAGAAAACACGGTGGGAAAATGGATGGCAACAATAACCTCTTAGGACAGATGTGTTGATAAGCCCTCGACAGGATAGGATTCGGTGAAAAGTTTTACTCTGCGTCGGCCGAACAGAGAGAGAGGCAAGAGCGAAAAGAGAGAGGACTGGGGAACCTGGGAGAGGGAGTAGGAGGAGAACAGGGAAATTAGACAAGTCTTTCACTCTCAGGCTCCTCTGTCTCAGCGGCAGTTAGTCATATTGTCTTTCTTCTTCTTCTTTCGCTGACAGTCCCTTCATCAGCACTCCTAAATGAACGGCTGTCAGACCGCCTCCCACTGTGCTGCTGATTGATGACCTCATCTGGGAGTTCACATGGCACACTGTATCGGGTTTTGAGAGACAACCACACAACGTTCACCTTCCTACCATCCCCTTCTCTATGTACCACCCACCATTTGCTACCTTTTGTCCCTACATCGTTTTCTCTCATGCCTCCTCTTGCCATCTTACTTTCGCTTTTACTCCCTAACTCACACCATGTGCTGGTAAAGCACTGAATTGTTTTGATTGCGAGCCAGTGAATGCCAGACCCCCAGTTTTCCAAGGAATGTAGCTTTGACTAGGTCCTGTCTCTCCTTGGCTCTGTGAGATTAGAGGCAGAGAGGCTAGAGTTGTGGTTGTGAGGGCTGGTTGGACACCTGGGGACTCTGTCCGCACCACCCACATGCACACAGTGTTCAGGAACTCTGAATGAATGGCTGCAGGTGCTCTGTGGGACCTCAGGGGTCAACTCCAGTATGTATGTGTCACGTTCTCCGAGGAGACTCAAAGATGACAGATTCTGAAGTAAAAAAAATGTATACTGCATGTATATATGTATGTATGTATATATGTATGTATGTATGTATGAAATATATTTGTGTGTGTGTGTGTGTGTGTAAATTGCATTTCCTTCTGTAACTGTCTGATGAACGTTCAACAAAGGGCTTTGAAGGAAAACATTTTAAACGTATCTTTTATCTTGTTGATGTGCCATATGCTGCGAAACCACAGTTATTTGTATGGCTTATGAAAACAATAATTCCCTATTGTGTTTACGTTGTGGTTTTTGAATAGGGTGAAAATTAGCCATTGGATATCCTGGTTGTATTTTCTGTCTGTAATTATCTGCTGAAAGGCTTTTCCTGGGAACTTTGATATTTGCAGAATGTCTGTTAAAAGTTATGGTAAATGGACTGCATTTATATAGCGCTTTTCAACCAGAATGGAACCAAAGCGCTTTACAATGTTGCCTTTCATTCACCCATTCACTCACACAATCACACACCGATGATGGCGTGAGTTAATGAGTTCTGATGCTTCACATGAACAAAGCGTGGAGCTCAGACTTGAATAAATGTTTATAAATGCTGTTGCCTTCAAGGCCAAAAAGATGCATTTGCATTTGCCATATTTCACAGCCCAGCAGCCATTAATTTTCCTTAAATCTCACGTAATTGTATTTCTCTAGTGTTTGTGTTTTGGACAGCAGCCTACCATGCAGACAATGCCATGCTTGTTGTCGGTTGGTTAATTGCGTTTGCTTTATTGCCTAGAAATATCCTTTTTCAATCAGACTGGTGAGAATAAGAAAATAAGAATGTGAACGTAAATATGAAAATTATTCATTTTGCCCATCGAGAGGTTATTCCGTGTGGACCGACTTCTGTTCCCTCCTGTTAGTGAGGACGCTCTCCCCTGATAGAGTTTACCCAGGTATGAGCAATGAGAGTAAATTGAAGATAGCTCCTCTTGCCACGCGGCCTTCACGCAGCCTTTATTCTCTCACTGTCTCAATCTTTGCTCAGGCACATGCAGAGGAGGAGGCATTTCCATAAAAGCCATTCCCTGCCCATTAGGGCGGCGTGCAGCGAGGTGCGGTTCGCTGCGAAGTCCCGCCAGCCGCCCGCCGTCTCACTGTCACCGGTACAGCCTGCCCAGCAGAGGAGAGGCAGGCAGACGTGCTCTGGGTACCTATAGCATCCATCAACAGCCTACAGGGAACGGGGGTAGGATCCATAGCAACCTCCTCCTCCTCTCGGCTCACTGTCAACTTTGTGTTCATCACACACACACACACACACACGCACTCACACACACACACACACACACACATCAATGTGCACATATAGTAATCCCCTGAATCACTCACATAAATCCACCTCAATAATTCACTCACATAAATTCAACTCAATGGATTCAGACACACCTTTGCTGATTTGCACACACTGCGTCACAAACCCACTGTACAGCAAACACACAAGGGACCCCCTTGCATTCTTAGCTTACGCATGGCATAGGTGTTTGGTATTCATTTGGCATAGGGCCAAAAGCGTCTTGGCAACGTTCGCCAGCCAGCGCTTTGCACAAACGTACAGCAGGCCATATTGTTGTTGACAGTCACGGAGACTTTGAAATACAGGCTTAAGGAGAAGAAAAAGCAGTAATTGAGAAATCGTTTCAGCCTGTGTTAAAGTCAGGCTGTCTTTGACTTCAAAAATAGTCCATGTTCCATTACGTTTGACGGGTGAAAAAAATAGGTCTCTCTTTCTCTCTCTCTCTCTCTGGGTCTCAGGATATGCAACTGATATCAACAATGCCATTCTGGCTTAGCGTAATGGTGGTGTCACTGTGCCCTGAGTCATTCTCCTTGTAATATAATGTATGGGGACTGTGTGCACAGGGACGGGTTAGATGTGTGCCTGTACAGCCATAAGACACTGAGGAAGTCTACCCATCAATGCGTCTCTATGTGGTCCTTCCGCACTGCCGGACACACCATGCTGGCCCTATTTGTTTATGCAAATCCCTGTTTACGGTTCTGTTGATGGTTTGTGTGTGTTAGCCTCCGTTCACGTGTGCAAATCTGTCCGGCAACAGTGGAATCAACCTTCCAAGAGAATTAGAGAAAATGCATTCTGACATGTAATCAGGGAGAAATTGTTTTGCAGCGGTGCAGGTGGGACACAGCCGAGAAGAAGTTTTATTGTGTTTGATTGTTTTAGTCCAAATTTGACCGTACCAACAACTAGGTGCTGGGATTTGGTACCAAATATCGGACCGTTTTCCCTAGTCCAATCATCTTTGCAAATTACAGGCAATTTGTGGAAAAGGAGGTGAATGTGTGTCGATGACTAGAGACATAGACGGTTCCTGTGGGCTTTTGCGACTCCAGCCGACTCTGACAGATAAACAGCTGTTGTGACGCTCTCATTTCAGTGAATGGCTAATACAAGAAGAACTCTTTTCCATAATGAGGAGATAGTGACTGGCTTATTGTGTCATTTAATCTTGCTACATGGGATTATGTATGTGTGTGGCTAGTCTGCTACTTCTAGCTTGTTATGCAACATTTAATGGGGTGTGAAGGATAAATCATTTGTTGTGTGTGCCTTTATGTCGTGGGAGAGAGTTACTCAAAACAGACCGGATTGGATGTCTGTCCTCTCTCTTTTTCTCAGGAAAGGAACACATTATACAGTGCCGGTGGGTTGTTTTTTAATTATCTACAGGTGTATGTGTTCCAGCAGGACCAAGTATACAATTAATGGCCCAATTATTTTGTGTGATTAGTTTGCTTTGCATTCGAAGTGCATGGTATTGTATGTGCTATGTCCATACATCTGTTTTGGCATGTATGTTTATAAATAGCATTAGGTGAAAATGTGATCTGGTCTTCGCTTTTGTTAAGAATCCAATTGATTGAATTAACTTAACATATTCGATAAAAAAAATATATTAATTGAGAAGTGTACAATGAACAAGCTGGCTGCATATACTTTTTATAATTATTTGGATCAAAGTATATCATTGCGACATCCTTGGTTCCAGATCTCAAGGAAATGACTCAGACTCAGGACTACATATGTATAGAGAGTGATGTCGGGGTGGTCCCTCTCCACCTGTGTGGGAGGCGGGACACTGAGTCACCCTAGCGATGGAGGACACGGGCCGGGCCCCTGATTTACTTCACCGTTAATTAGTGGTGTGAAACAGATGATTCCCTCATGTGCCTCACACGACTCTCCGGTTCCAGCACGAGGAGGGGCCCGCGTCACGTATGGGTTCCAGCCTCCGCGCTCCTGCTCTCCCACGCCGATCCCTGCCGAGGCTTGTGAACAAACACCTAAGAAAACACATGTTAAAACATGCAGACAGAAAGGCTCACAGTATGGCTTGATAATAATCTCGGGAGTACTAGGCCCACACCTACCAATTTGTGTTTCTTGCCATTGGGGAAGGATGTTAGAATGGCATAACACTACAGCTGCAGTAGGACTGTGTGTGTGTGTGTGTGTGTGTATTTGTGTGTGTGTGTGTGTGTGTGTGTGTTTGACCATAGCAGGGCCGTTAATTTGTCTTCTTGTAATACAAAATTGACATTGTTTTTGACAGTGGGTGTACATTGCAAGAAATCTAATCTGTTGAGACCCAGTAAAAAGACACTGCATACTGGTTGTCCATTGTCCTCCACTCAGTCATTTGCTGCTGTTCTAGAGGAGTGCCGAACCCAATAGCTCAGCCTCCAGAAAGAGGTCCTGTGTGTCCGCCCAGTGATGCATGTGTTCAAAATGACTGACTGATGTATCACGCCAGCGCCAGACTCTTTTCCTTTACACAAACATGGGTCTTTTCTGTGTTTGTGCATTGGCAGTTTCACTTCAAGCTTTGCTGGATTAGTCTCTGAATAACTAACGGGAAATATGACCTGTCGTGAATGACGTATTCCTTAGAACAGACCTTGCTCTACCTCTGTGGGCTGATGCAGTGGTGTTGTGACGTTCACCTTCATGAAGGTTACTGGAAGCATCTCACTTTATCAGCTCCAGTCATGACGTCATTTCTACTGAACTTTATCGTCCTCAATCATGTTTCAAAATTATTTTGTTCTTGCTGTTTCTATTTTAGGCTTGGTTCCTTTTTTTCACTAAGACTCTTTTTCTCTGCAATTTCTGCTGACTCATGCTCTTCATTAACTTTGAATGAAGAATTAAACAGGTGGTTTATCACTTGATTAGAGCCTTAATTTTAGCGCTGCGGAGGTTAATCAATGGAAAACTCTGTAGTCTATCTCCACCACCGCTTGATCTGGTTTTGCTGGTTTTGAATTGTCACAGAGTCTGAATGGTGGACCCTGATTGAGCAATCAATCACGCCTTGCTGTCTGCAGTGTTTTTGTGACAAAATGGAGTATACTTCTTTGGCGCGTGACATGAAGAAAGCCACTGCCCAAACCTCCAACACTAGATTCTCAGTCTAACTGAATGTACTCAAGTAGTGTTAAAACTATGAGGACACACACTCCAAAGTCCAATATGCCTTCACATATGGACCTGGTTTACATTGTGGTTTGGACAGAAGTTCCATACTCTATACTTTGCGGTTTTCACATTTTATGTTCATTTGCTTGTGGTCACTCTCACAAATAGTTTTTGGTATGTCTAGAAGGGGAGTTTGGGGGTATTTCTTTAAAAGAATATTTGCACAGGAACAGCTTGTTTATATTTACCAATGTTTTCTCTGAAATATTTTTCAAGTGTGAAGTCTTAAACATTCTGTCTGTAATTTCTGCATTATTTGAGACAGATGATTCGACACGTGCAATGACATGTCTCTTTATTCTATTATAGATACTCATTTATTTGCCGTTTTACATATTATAGTGTATTTGTATCTTGAAACAATTCTAAGAAGTTCACATTTACACAATGCATTTTTACATTAGTAGGTAAGTACAGGTAACATTCAGCTTTCAGAGGAAACATGTTTTTAAAGTATCCAAACTTTGTATTTGATGATATCGCTTATTAACACAGTAAACCCTGCCTATACACCTTCAATTCACAAGTGATCTGTATTATTATACATGTCAATTGGAGCAAATTGATTGTACATGTTAAAAAATACAATGCATTCCCATTGAATGTTGTTACATTTGGATTGTAGATTTATTTCTATTAATTTACTGTATAATACTGTACAGTATTTTGTGGCCTGTGGAATATACACCATAACGTGGTAAGAAATATCATGTCATGTACTTGTGATGCTACATATCCATTTTCAGTGATACATCCAGTATGTTTTGACATGTAATAAAATATAGTCAATGATAACACCTCTTTCCACTAACTAGAACATGGATGCACTTTCACTTGAAAGTCATTCACTTTAAGCCTAATCATATATGGTATGGTATATATGGTAGGACTATTTCCTGAAAACCTTCATTATTGAGTATTAAACATAAACACATGGAAATTAAACACAAACACGTATACATTCACGTAAGACACAAAAATAACAAAAAGCCAAACTTCAACCTAGCTGAAAGACACCTGACTCTGTACACAGGCACTTGAATTGTGGCACACTCTTTGAGTGTGTGTTACCTCTGATAAGTGCTAAAAAACAAGTTGTTAAAAAAAATACTTATTTTAAAACATAACATAATTCATAACAAAAGTAATAGAAAGCATATAAAATCAATTTACAAGCAATTGGAGAGGGGAAATACATCTTCGTGTTGACCATGTTGCATATATCTGTATTTTGTTTTTACATTCTGCGGTATACTTTTAACAAGTGGCCACTACTTCGGATGACGGATGATCAGCCAATCCGGGACAATATGACGATTCATAAGGTCTGTGGGGATTGAGAGAGGCTAGATATTTTTCCGCTGGCTCATAAAGTAACACTCCGGTCATTCATACAGTTCCACATCAGCTGTTGATTGTGTCGTGAATCACTTTGTGGTGTCTGTGTGTGTGTGTGTGTGTGTGTGTGTGTGTGTGTGTCTGTGTGTGTGTGTGTGTGTGTGTGTGTGTGTGCGCCGTCGGGAATGGTCAAATGGCCACGCCGCACACTGAAGCCAGGAAGCCTCAAAGGAAATACTTTGGTGTTTTTGTTGTTGTTGTTGTGTGTTCACGTCTTTGTGATATGAGACACTCTCAATGCCCCCCAAAACCGTTCGGGGTTTATTGTGTGAACCGTTGATGACCAAACAGCCTATCCCTGCGGTATCGTATCGAACATGACTCACTCTTTTCTCATTCTCTCTCTGCCTCCCTCTTTCTCACTAGCAAACACTTTCTGTTTGAGCTACAGTATGTATCGCTCTACTACTCTCTCCATGTCTATCTCTTTCTCTCTAATAACTCTAAATCACTTTCGAATCGAAACTTAATTAACCGTACATCCCATTATTCCAAAACTAAATTATGTTGGAATCATACATTCCTAATGTGTTTACCCAAAGTCTCTAACACATGTCTTCTAAACCAAAGGTGCCTCTTGTTCTCTCTCAAACAGACAGAGAATTCCTAAAGATGCCTGCACAAAATGAGTGTGGGTAATCTGGACACTCAGAACTGGCCTCAGGACTGCTCTGCAGTATTTTTCCCATAAAGAAAATACATCAAGCCAACCACACATTTGAAGCATCATACCATAGCAATAGGGACCCTGAGAGAGGTATGTGCCCCCAAGAAGGAAATAGGAACTCTGGTGCTACAAGCAGCGCGATCAAGCCAGGCTCTACATCCTACAGTTTGTCTATTGCCTACCGTGTGCACAGTCACTGCATGCCATCGGGTATAAAGATAGAAGTGGTGCTGGGTGTTAGAAGGTGCCTCATCGCCGAAGACAAAGGAACCGTCTAAGTGCTTCCCCCACCCCCGTCACCATGGTGATATACAGTAAATGTCACTGCCCTGCGAGAGAGATGAGGGAGCCGTAATGTCACGTCGCTGCATCAAAGTGGCCTGGCTCTCTCTCTCTATCTCGCTGCACTTCACTCGCTGCCTGAGCCCGGGCTAAACGAGGTAATTACTACCTGCCTGCCTGAACTGTTTCTCTAATGGGCTCTTTGTGTTGACGCCTCCACCACGCTAGTGCGCCTCAACGCTGTTTATCAGGCTTTATCGCGGTACAGCTGGGCGCAGAGAAAACATGTGTGTACGTGTGTGTGCGTGTTGATATACCTTTGAGATTGCCCTTTTGTTTCCACTCACAAATTTAACCGTATATAACATTCCTACCCCCCGCCCCACCCCCCACCCCCACCCCCACCCTTTTCCCCATTTCAATAGGTGAAATCTGAATGCTGATGCCACAGAGTCTCTGAAGATGTGACAGTTCCATTTATGGCATCACTTCCCCCTCATATATGCCAGGTCATTGCAGTGACTCAGCGGTGTCCAATAGTCCAGAGAGGATTTCTCTCACCTTGCATCCAGCAGCCCCTGGGCCGTGGAGCAGCTTTGCTGAATCAGCCTTGTAACTCAAGCCACGGATAGAAGCTAAAGCACCCACGAACACCAGAGACACACATGGAACGGTTACATTCAAAGAATGGAGCACTTAAAAGGACCCTATCGACAAATGGCTAAGCGCTAATGGCCACGACACAGAGATGCCATAGGTATGTGTTATTGATTTATAAATCCATATAAATATGGAGATACATAGGTTATGGTTTATGGGACAAGCAAGAGCGGAGAGACACTATGTGGCTCAGAGATCCAATGAAATGCCTCATTATCAGTGAAGCATAAAACAATAAACCACAAAAACGTTTTTTTTTTTGTTTTTGTTTTCTAAACAGCAGTGTGGAAATGGGGAATGTGCATCCGCGGTGGATGATGGAAGGGTAGGCAAGTTTGCGGCGAGTGACTCACGGGCACCCCCGCTGCGTGCTGGGGAGGCGGGGGTGGCAGTGGGGGTCTAATGGAGAAAAGCCTATGGAGACGCCGGCGAGATGAGTTTAGGCCGGACGCTGACATGAGACCTGAGAGGTGCGAGACAGAGACAGAGCGGGCCTAAACCGTCGGGATATTAAGGCCATCCAGAAGCAGGCACAGAGAGTGGCAGATGCCCGCACATGCTGCGATGGAAACACAGAGAGGGAGGGAGGAGAAAGGATTGAAAGACTGATATTCTATTCATCTAAAGGCACAAACTTTTGTTACAGCTAGAGAGTTAAAATACTAGTGAAGACGTACTATTTCGCAGGGACATTAGGATGATTTGGCTGTAAACGATAAAGGGAAAATCCTTCGTTTAAAAAGCACGCCACTTTTGCCATGGCTTGAGTCGACACGACAGCCAACCGGCTTGACACATAAGACACAGTACAGATGCATTCGGTGCTGTGGTCGTGTATGTGCCACCTTGCAACTGAAGTGAGTAGTGGTGGTGGCGACGGTGGTGGTGGTTGGGTATTGCCAGTGTTCAGGTTATGAGTCCAGACTTTCTGCCCCAGAAGGGGCTCTACGCAGATATGAGGAGATAGCCGCTGCAGCCCCAGTATGCCCACTCGGGGGCCATACTGGGATGGGTGGTCAGGTCAATATATAGTACTAGCCTAGTCGGTGTCCAGGGGCACCGGCGCCCAGTGTCCAGTTCCGCTCTTACACATTCCCCCACCACCTTGAGTCCACAGCGGCTCCACACAGCAGCCCCTGTCCTGTCCTGTCCCCCTTGTCTTCAGCTCCTCCTTCCCACATCCTCCTCTTCCTCAGACCTGGGGGGCAGGCGAGGAAGGCGGGGGTCCACCGTCCACCCTCACCACTAGGAGAGACAAAACATAGCGACTATTAGGGCACATTCAGACAATGCATGGAAAACCTGAGGTCAAGGGTGCTGGCAAGCCGTGGTCCTTACACAGTCTGGCCTGCAGGGGGCCCTGCAGGGTCGCCCACTTCGTGCTTAGGGCACAAGCTCAGACGGCAGCAGGACAAATGCCCTCTTTTCCCACCAACCCTTCAACCTGTTGTCAATTGAGGGATGCCATAGAAACGCTTCCGGAATGCAGGGGCGTTTTAGAGGAGTTCTGAGTTCACAGTTTTTTTTTGTTGTTGTTTTTTTGTCTCGATCAATGCAACCCTGTGCCACATCGGAATGTACAAGAGAGCCCTAATTCTAAAGGTTCACTGGAAGAGGCTCATTTGTGTCGACTACACTCCTACGACAGGCCGTCCACTCCCCCAGTCCCCTCCCTCTTCTTCACACAGCTGATTTGCTTGGAAAAGGAAAGGACATGGTTTCTCTTCTCTGGCTCTCTGCCTCTCGGCTCTGTCTGCTTTGATTCTTTGCACTGGCTTTCCTGGTCCTTGACTCCCCTCTCCTTCTTCCTGTTTGAACAGCCGTCCTGCAGGCGTCCTAACTGACACTGAGCAGAGACACAAGCTGTGACACTGAGCCGTGCTACTGAATTTAGCACATCCTTCTGTGGAACACACACACACAGTCAAACAAAAAGTAGCTAACATGTATCTCTGCTTAACCTTTTCCTCAGCCATTGGTAAATGACTTTTTTCCCTTTTTGTCCTGTGCTAAAGTAGTTAGCTTTGGGCTTCATTGACAATGATAGCCTTAGGTCTACATCTAATCGAATGAAGTCTTTTTCTAAGGTCCATTGCTGCCCATCTATATTGTAAGTGTCCTAAAGACGTCACTCACAAAATCCCCTCAGCTAGTCATGCGCAGACGGCACCCCTTTCATTGCGAAGACTGTAAGGTGCCAGACTATGTCATTAGCATGATCAACCAGTGCTGATTGGATTCTAAACCCCTTTCAAGCTTTGAAGAATACTGATTGAGATTGTTATTTTTGAAAAGGCAATCAGGATGGCTCCCCTCAGGGTCCAGACTGCAGGTCAGTGTGCTTAGCTCCTGTCACTCCAGTAAGCTAACCCTGTACAATCACCTTCATAATGGGCCTCTCAATCCACTACAGTGCAGCTGGCGGGACGCCCCTGCCTTTGGATTCGGCCAAGGCTTATCTGTTGCGTGTCTCCCATGCCTGTAGAACCAAACGCTCCACACTATCACAAACTGCTCTGATTCCATTGGAGGATTGACTCAGCTTTTCAACTCTTAAACTCACATGAGCCATGTATGTCCATCCACTTTCAAAAGCATTACGCTCAATCCTCCTTCTAGTTTCACCCACTCACCTCACAACGGCTGGTTGTCTGGCAGTTGGCGTGACTCCGTTTCTTGTCGAAAGTGAGGTCAGATGCAGGACAGGGGAATGGCAATGGGTGAGATGAGTGAGAGATTGGAGTCCTGCTTAAAATTTAAACACTTCCTGCCTGCTAAGACTACGGACGGAGTACTATTATGGAGTGAAAGGGGGGTGAGGAGGGACACCAGGGAGAAGGAAGACGGATTGCCTTTTAACAGAGATGAGTAGGTCGCATCAGGAGTAGGGAATTTCCTTTTATGGTTGTCAGTCAAACACTTTTAATGTGTTCCATTAATTCCTCAAAAAACTTCACTTGACTGCTAGTGATAGCTCATAAAGAACTTGCTCCAAATATGAGTAAAACATGGTTCATTTGAAACAGGAAACCCCTATGATTGTTATGGATTTATGGTGGGCATTCTTACTACCGTCTGTATTTTAACAAGTCCCCATTAGCAAAGGAAGAACAACCCACAGCATTCGTGCTGTGCTGGGCTTTAATGGCTTCTACATCAGCAGACAGCGCTGGCGCTAATTAGCACCTATTAAACACTGTTACTGAATCAGATTTTAAGAAGGCCCAGGTGGCAGTGGGATTTGGCCGGGTCTACATCACACAACACCTGCTAATGAGTCAATTCCACAAAGAAGCAGGACATCCTTTGAATAAACCAATCACACGCTTATCTATATGCCAGTTTGCCTTTCTTTTTCCATTACCGCCAAGGTCTTGCCTTTATTGGTAAACATAGTATGGCTGAAATCGTCATTTACACAACAAAAACTACAACCCAGACAAAGCAAGCACCCCAGGGGTCAAGTTAAAATGTGAATCTGGGACTAATATCAGACAGCACTGCAGTCTCAATATGGTTTCTGTTTTCTCTTGGCATCCATGATGCTGCTCCTGGGCACGGCCGAAATCCAAACTTTTGTCTTGATTTGCCTTTAAAGTCTTGCATGATGAGCTGTGTGAGGAAGTGAGAGAAGGAGGCCATGGTGCATGCTGTAGTGAATGACCATCAAAGCCCTTGGGCTTCCGGTGTAGCACTTATGCAGTTTGCAAAACAGACGCTACTCTGTAGAGCGTGGGTAGGAATTGACGGTGGCTGTGCTTGGAGAATTGGCTGCGGCCTAGGCCTTGTGCATTTGTGTACTGGAGCAAGGTCAACTACTCTGTGCTGTATAAAGAGACCACTTCACATTCCTTTAAGTAATTGCTTTTATTTTTCTCTCTCTTTTTCTAACTTAATGGTAAGCTTTCTTCATTGCAACCATTCATCGTGTGTTTCCCGTAATGCACAAGCCCTGCCTATGGAAAGGCGACGTTTAAAATTGTTAAAAAAAAAACAAATTTTGGTCACAGGAGTGAAATCTCCAACAACTGTGTGCAGAGGATTGGCTTACAACATTGCTATTTAGCAAATTTTCACTTTGTGAAAACATGGTTTATGTTAAGTATGTTGGATGTCTTGAAAAGCGCTATATAATGCAATCAATTATTATTATTATTATCAATGTGGATTGAAGTATCACCTATCTGCTCCTGTGCGGGGGGCTGTTGAGCCTGGAGGTGGGCCTGGGCTTGCTGCTGCTGCTCCTGGAGGCTCTGACTGTCCACCGAGATGCCGCTGTCGCTGTGCAGCTTCTCCCCCTCTGGCGTCACCGTCTGATTGGCCGTGGCCGCCCGGTTATTGGCAGGCTGTTTGTTCTGCTTGCAGCTGTTCCACCTGAGAAGGAGAGGCGGAGAACTTTTCAGAGGATGTGAGAGGCTGCAATCAAACACTGACGTGGTCCAAGCCAACATACTCCCTGTGTGGGGAGAACTTATAAGTAACTCATAAGAACTTCAAGTCACTACAGACACACCGGAGGTTTGTGTCAAGGTAAACAAGTACTTAAATTACAATAAATCAAACAACTGTTTTCCTTGCTAAATACTGTAAACCTTCTGACAAGCTGTTTGGTATCTGTTTATATAGGAGGATAAATACATATGGAGTCTGGAACACATGTGAGAGTCATCGCGTGACTGTTTGGGTGGCCGCTCGAATTTCAGTGGACGTTTTTCAATCGATGCTGGGTGTGATGATGAGCTTGTTTACTCGCTGCATTGTGATGTGAGGTCGTTTATATATCCTGTCTAATGCGTACGTGCATGCGCATGTGTGTCCCTGACTGTTGGCGTGTAGGCTCTAAAAGGCATTCTGGTGTGTTTTGAGTGGTAGTGCAATCATGTGGTGGAAGTGGGTCAATGCCTCTGTCCTTCGCCAGCCGCCCTGGACCTGAATATTTCACTAGACCTCGCTGGCCACCGCTCTCCATACTCTCTCTCTGCGTGCCTTCCCACCTTCTATCCTTTGGCCACAGGCTACCCCCACTCCTTCAACCCCCTGCCGAGTCATCCGCCTGGATGATCACTCTAACCCTCCTGTCCCAGATCACTCTCTCTCTCACTCCTCCAGCCAGCGTTCCAGAGGCCGAGGCTGCTGATCTGGAGATGAGAGGCCCACGGCACAGCCTCCGCCCCAGCCCCCGCCGAGGCTCGCCCCCCTGTCCTACGCCCCCTGACCTTTTGAAGACGATGTAGGCCACCAGGCCCACCACCACGGCCGCCAGGATGGAGCAGTAGATGGGGATGAGGTTCTCATTGAAGTTGTGGCCCAGGAAGCGGGGCGAGCCTGAGCTGGCAGTGGTGGTCTCCGCCCCGGGGAAGGGGCTGCTGGAGCCGTCGGGAAGGAAGCCGTCGGGGTCGGAGGGAGGAGACAGGCCCAGGTCGGAGGTCGGAGATGTGTAGGTCGGGAGGAGAGGATCTGTGAGGGTAGGAGGGGGAAGGAAAAAGAGAGAAACCGCTTAATAGGAGACAGCAAAACATCTGCCACAGTTATGCAGCTCCAGCCAAGTCCTGTTCGAAACAATACAATGCTTTATAGTCACAGATCAAGCTGGGCACATCTCTGAATGCAGATGCAGAGTTCTGTGGATAGACATGACAAACCATGGCTCTCCATAATGAAAAGAGAAACTTTCATACTGGGTATGCAAGCGTCTTCCAAGAGAGCTTGTGTGCTTGGCTTCAGTCACCCAGTCGCCAACAGCAGATGTCTGACAGGCAGTGTACACAAGAGCAAACTGCACCTTACAAACAGATGAGTTCTGGCAAAGATTCACTCTGGAGGAGGAGCTGGAACTCTGGTGATGGCGGAAATGGGAGGGGAGAGGCTGCCACTCAATGCCCTGCAAACCGCCAGGAGCCTAACCCAAGCCACATCTGTGTGTAACCCCTAACCATGACATGACCCACACCCATGTGGAGCCATGTTTAACAAAGTCTGGGGCTTTAAGGAGGGAGGGGGGGTCAGCAGGCCCAGCTTAGCCTTTGGTGAGGCCAACGAAGCAGGGAGGGCTCCGTGCTATCGGAGGGGTCTGGTTTTCATCACCGCTAATCTAGTCAAGAGGAGCCTTTTTTTCTTAATAAATTGTCCCATTTCCTCTTTTCCTGTGAAATTGAATTGCATTAATGGCAAAGTGTAATTTCCCTGTGCCAGGCTCCACCACCACATCCTGGAGGGACTTTTACTTATTCTATTTATTTGTTGCTCCTCCTGTTATAGGGGCTACTGTGATGTAGCAGTGTAGACCATTTCTGCCAACCTTACCCCTTAGTAGAAGCAAAATGAGGGAGTAGTAAGAAAACAGGAATATTGTTGTGCATGAAAACTTGTACCATGTACATCCTGAGGGGAGAATGTCGCCGGTTCCCAGCCTGCGTCTCCCCAGCCAACCCAGCCCTGGCATACCAGCCCAATGGGACTGGAGCCCAGCCGTCTCAGCCTGTAATCCCCAGCAGTGACCCAGCCAGGCTCCCCCCTGGGCTCAGACTCAGGCTGCTCCCCATTAGCTCCCACTGGCTAAGCCTTAGTGGAGACCAAGTCATTACGAAATTCAGTTTTCGTGTCATTACGAAATTTAGCACGAGTTCATGTGACATTTGCATAATTTGAGTGTTTTAGTAGGCAGCATGGCAAAGTAGTGATTTCCCTTTGTAATGAGAAAGGTGTTCTGTTATGAGATAGGTGTTCCTGAACAAACTGGTGTTATTAGACCTCACATTGCATGGGAGGATGACTGTCAGAAATGCAAAAGAGAGACGAGCGAGTCAGCTAAGGTCATGGATGAAGTCAGTTGACAGCCTAGCAAAAGAAATTCAACAAAGCATCACTTCACGAGGAAACCGTGAGAATCAGTCATCTTTTTCGCTGACAAGCCAGTTTTTCAGGCTTTCTCCACAATGATTTGCATCATGATTTACACAGCGCTAAGTCCTTTTAAAGCTCCCTGAGGATGCTGATGGGATTCCTTGAGTGAGATTTGCATGCTCCTGGAGGTGCTTAGGACTCATATACTTGGTAAGCATTTCCTCTGGCAAGATAGCATTCCAAACTCCCCTGGGAGAGATTGTTTTACTTAGAGTGCAGTGAAACCCATTTGACACTGGACAAATATGGCACGCATGTACATGCCATTCTTAGAAACAACTTCTATTTTGAGGTGGAATATTGATTTGGATCTCTATATGTTGCAAGGTCATGCTTGCAGAAGCACAGAGACTCTGTCTTTGCCATATCCATTCCCTGACCTATCTGGTAAAATACTATGGTTCATGAGCAACAATTTGTCACGCTGTAAAAATGATTAAACACAAACTGGCTAGCTAATGGCACTAGCAATGCAATATGACCCACCCAAAATACAAATTCAGGAAAACACTTCCTGAGTGAATGAACGTTTTGCGCCCTTCACACCAAGCCCCCCCCTCTTTTTGAAGATACCACTTTCGAATGCATATCGTGTCGTCTGTTCTACTTCTACGCATTTCCTTTCCCACCCCAGGAGCCCTGCGAGTGTGTGTGCGTGTTTGTGTGTGAGTGTGTGTAAGTGTGTGTGTGTGTGTGTGTGTGTGTGTGTGTGTAAGAGAGAGCGAGAGAGAGAGAGTTAGGAGAGTGTGCCAGGTACTGGAGTTCACTGACAGCTCTCCTGGGGATTCCGCTCCGCTCCACGTCAGAGTGACTCATCGGCTCTGAAATGGGCCGCATCTAGGACGTCATCACTACCTTTTACTAAAGTCTATTCCGAGGTGGGATATTGATTTGAATTTCTATACAAGACAAGGCCATGCTCAGAGAAAATGTGTTTTTTTATATAAAAAGATATTAAAAACCACTCTCTCTCTCTCTTTCTGTCTTTCTTTCTCTCGCTTTCTCTTTTCCTCTCTCCCTTAGCTGGTACAGCAGGAAGCTAGCCTTCGGCTCCAGCGGCTGACTGCCCGCCTGCCTGCATCAGTCGGCTGGCAGTGGAACCAAAAGGCGGCGGTCCTTTACATGTTTATTTCAGCTTGAAGGAATTTAAAGCGTTCCTGAAACAAATAAAACTACCCTGAGCATTTATGGGCGCTGGCCTCATGAAAACGCGTTTATAAGGAGGTGTGGAGGAGCAAAAAAAACGTAGACATTTTATTGGTTATTTAGGAATTAATTGTAAAGTGAACCTACTGGTCTGTGTGAAGGCTTAGCTCCCCTAGGCTGCCCGTTTAGGTCGGAGGACGGTCGCTATCAGGCCTGCCACACGCACAATAACCTCTTTATCAGGCCGAAAACACTCTGCCTCTGTTTCTGTGCTCTGTACGCCTCTATACTCTGCCTCTGTATCTGTCTTCCTCCCAGCCTCTCCCTCTGACACTGCACACACCCACAAACACACACACACACACACACACACACACACACACACACACACACACACACACACTCCCTTCAAACAAATTAAGTTTGTGCTCTGCCTTCCATAGAGAGTGGGTTAATAGAGTGAGGGTGGCTGACAGAAAGCCAGAGTGTCAGGAGA
>JAVQIZ010166542.1:0-28688 GCA_036023535.2 Galaxias brevipinnis
AGAGAGAGAGAGAGAGAGAGAGAGAGAGAGAGAGACGAAGATGAAGAGGGGGGGCAGATAGTTTGTGTGTGTTTGTCTGAGGGATTATTTTATGTAAAAGGACATTTCACATTTGGGAATTTCACATTCAGATAGACACTCTACAACTGGGTGCACCTGAAACTGTAAGATGGATACACACACAGCACACACACACACACACACACACACACACACATTCCTCAGGACAGCGGCTCCCTGCTCAATGAGCCTCTATTATATTTCTGGAGGACAGCTGACAGGCCAACTGTTGGCCATATATCAGTGCAGCCAACTGTGTGTACAGTGGGCTCCATTGGTGGAGGCTGCCCTGGAATGCTATTGAACAGTGACATTAAAGCAGGAACCCGCCCACTAACTGACTCCCACACAACTTTCCTTCAGCCAGCGCACCCAGAGTGGCCCTGGCTTAAAGGTCTGGATCAGAGGGCCCTCCCACTTCCGGTCTTTTCCGCCTGGGCGCCATTATCTGTTTACAGTCCGCTGCTTTCCCAACGGAACTCCTCTGAAAAGGAATGGGCCGGGGTCTGGGCCGCAGCCTGCGCTGCATGGGAATTCCTCCGCTCCGTTCCTTGGCTATGCTCTGCGGCATTCCCTAGCCTGGGAAACAGAGGGAAGGATTGTGAAGGCTGGTGGCTAGCACGGCCGTGACATCCAGGAAGAGGCCCGTGGGCTATTTTCAGCAGCTCAGATGTTTGTTTAGAGTTAGCAGAGGAGGGACGGGATTCTCCACGCAGCTCCAGACGGGCACCGCCATGGACAGCCTATCTATCTACTCACACAGCGGGGAGGGGGACCTTCTGTGAGCCCCTGTCTCCTGGGCGGAAAAAGGGGGCAGAGCAGCAGATCAGACCAGCCTCTCGACTCGGCAGTTCCCAGGCAGAGGAAGTGGTGGAGGGAGGGAAGAGAGGACGGGGAGAGGGGGGTGGGTGGGTGGGAGTAAGGGGGGCACTATCACCGTGGAGAAAGTGTCGTCATGGCGGTTCTGCCCTGACCCTGCTGACTCGCCGATTCCTTAACATGAGATCATTTTGGACAGCTGACCTCAATATCACCGCGCTCCGTGGGCGAAACAGATCCGATGGGGCTCCTCCACCCCCACCGCCCCGCTCCCATCCCAGTCCCATCCATCTCTCCGGCTCTCCACCACACTGCCAGCCAAGACACTTCACAGCCCCGGCCTCGGAAGCCTCTCTTTCCATTTTATCCTCTCGCAGCCGGAATGGAGAGGAATGGGAGGAATTATCGGAGGTACAGTAAACACGTTCCTTTCCATCCCCCTCAGCCGTGTCAAGCCGGACAGACATAAACAAGAGGAAAGGCCACTCGCTGTTTTCCACAGCCTCACTCTGTTTGAGAACCTGTTTTCAAATTAGAAAACACATTCGAGGCAATCTGTCCTACGTCCGGACAAGTACAGTAGAAGCTGTCTACGGTAAGAGAGGAGGAGGGCCTGAGTCAGCCTACATAGCCAGCAGCATTTCACTAACAATAACTTGAGAAGAAATAAAGTCAGGAAAATTATGTTGTGATAAATGTTTGGGAAGGAATGTTAAGTGCTACTTTGTCATTAGGAGAGGAGTTCTCTGGCAAAGGCCTAGCATAAACACGCAATGGGATTACATGTAATTACAGCTGAGGAGACTTCCGGCCCCGTACATGAATCACACCCGCACGCAGCTGGCTGGCTGGCTGACTGACTGACTGACTGACTGACTGACTGGTTGGCGTGCCAGGAGATATGACTGTGCCATGCTGTCCTCGCCATCCATACCTGGGCTGGGAAGGGCTGGCTTGGGAAGCAGGGGCAGGCGGAGGGGGGTTAGAATGACTAAGACCACAACACTGGGTCTCGCTGTGCAAGCACCGGCCATCAAAGCAGCGCGTCCACATCGCTGGTCGTTAAAGGTTAAGTGCGCCGTTTCTTCGGACCGCCCGACTTCACAGAAGTCGTTGGTTTGCTGGTTAACATCAGTGAGGCACCAATAGATCCATGTAATCAGCCCGTCCCCGTGGTTTTTTCTCCTCTTCCTCCTGCCTCTATCTCGCTCTAGTTCCCTGCCTCCTGGCTAGCTAATGTCTCCGCCTGATTCGATTGAGGCAATTAGGGACTAATCTATAGAGCCGGGGAGTGATGGAAACATTTCCCAGTGTCCTCCTCATGTTTCTCCACAGCTGCTATAATTAGGCAACTTTGTTTCTCATTAGACATCCGAGCGGTATTTACATACCCGGGTCCAATCTGGCAGTGTGGAGCCTCATTCCTTCTCAGCCGTCGCCGAACCCCCCTGCAACCTATCTGTAAACAAAGGAGCCAGGGAACTCCAGACAGCGGAGTGGTCTACGAAGAGGGCGAAGGCCGTGGCGACTGGGGAGAGACGTCGTGTACGTGACGGGGCTGGAATGTGCGTATTAGGAGCGCTGCTAATGACAGAGCAGCGTGTTGTTGTGGATGTACAGGAGGCCGGGGCAGGGCCTGTCAGGGCATGAGGTCTGCCAATCTAAGATGGAGGACATTCCTCAGGGCCCCGGTGCTGTGAATGAGCCCTGATAGGGGCTGGGGCCCGGAAACGCCTAGCCTAGGTTTACCCCACGGACGACCTGCGACCGGAAGAAGGGAAGGAGGGAGGGAATGAGGGATAGAGCGACCATGGGGCAAAACATTAGTCTCCTAGACTGATACATTGAGATGGCCTGGTATGAAATGTTGCTGTTCAGGATCCAAAAGGAAGTCCTATCATAACAACTGTTAGCCAAACATCCAGCCGCTCCCATAGAGGACCGATGCAGCAGGGGCTGCTCTTTGCTGCTGTGCCCACTCATTCACCTCTTGGTTGTGTGTGTCCGGTGCTTTCGACTAGCCGCTGCGTGGCCATTAGCCACCCCTTTGATTAGCGTGGGAGAGCTTGGTTTGAAAGCTGGGTGTCTGATGGCGTCCACTAAGCACGGGCCTGCTGAGGGTCACTGGTGGGCTTAGTCCTTTAAGAGGCAGGCAGGTCTGCTGCAGCTCCGGCCTCCACCCACCCAGCGCTGTGTGCAGCGATTGTAAACGTTGCTGTTGATATGCAAAGCAGTGCGGGATCCCTCAGGTCCCCATGGTAACAGCGCCCCTGCTCTGCACAAATGTAATGATTAATCTTGGCTTTGATAACAATGGCCAGAACTGTAGGGCCGTGTGTGTCCATATATATAAGAAAAAAAGATACACATACTGAAAAGGCAGGCGGGAATGTTACGGAACAAAGAATTGCTACGCATGTAAAAATCAGTCAAATCTTTTCGCCTCCAATCTCGTTGGCTCGGCATTCAGGAGCCCCTCCCTCCTCCTGAATTTGTGAGTCCGTAGGCGAGCTGTCAGGCCACGGCCATTAGGAGAGTGGGTGTGGGTCATACCTTCTATTCTTCCACACAGCACACATACCTGCCCGCAAGGGCCTCTGGGACCATTCAACAGCCGTAGGAGACGAGGGCCCGGGTCTGACAAGTTCAATATCCCCGCGCCATCAAAGCCATCAGAGGGGACGTGAATGAAGAGCGCGGCGGAAATCCAATCTAGGGCCTTCTCCCCGGGCCTGTGTCCGAGGCCCGCCAGAGCCGGAGCGTGTGCGGGAATGCGGCCAGAACCAGTCGGGAAGCGTAATTTGATAAGTGGCGCTCGGGCTTGACGCAGATTCTCTTTGTCAGTTGCGCTTCGGCCGTAATTTATCTTTTTGAAAACAGGGACAATCCAAACGATCATCTCTTTCAACTCCACTACCTGGCAATGCGGGAGGGGGCGGGCGAAAATCGAATTAGGGAGGTTTTTATTGGCCGACGCCGGCACGCACTGTAGGTCTCCCCCTATCAAAAGGAAGGCTTCCCCACTTGGTGCTCTGAGGTCCAGGAGCTGTCTGTTTAGAGGGATGTCTGTCAGTGAGACGCAGAGGACAAACTCTGCCATTACTGCCTTAACTCACCATTAGCTATATGGACCAGAGCGCTCACACACTTAAGCAGATTGCCTGGACAAACACATACACACACACACCACACACAGTGAGAGCGGCACAAAGACGCAAAGTGAGTGAGTGGTGGAATGCTAAATGGTAAACAGAGAGTGGTGGGAGCAGATGGGCAGGCGGGGAGGCCTCTGGCCCCTGGCTGCAGCAGGAACACTGCCTGTGGGGCCGGGGCCAGGGCCGGAGCAGCAGAGGGGTTAACTGCACCCACCCCGTCACAGGCGTGAAGTGAAACAATGAAATAATGGCTAGAAAGGCTAGGAGGGCTGGGTGGAGGGGGGGGGGTCGGCCTGGGCTTCTGCAGATGTTGCCAGGACCGCGCTCCGGGTCTCACAATCACACGCATTAGCATTCCTGATGGAGGGAGCCCGGATTAGGGAGCTGAATGCCTTTCCAAACTCTCTCTCTCTCTCGTTCCCTGTCAGGGGTTTGAGCACACCGGCAGAGAGCTGGTGGAAGAGAAAGGGCAGACGTGTGGGGAGGAAAAGGGGGGAAGACAAGAGAGGGGAGAGGAAGAGAAAAGCAGATTCGGGGGGTGTTGAAGATTGACTGGCGGAGAGAAAGAGAAAGAGCAGGCCTCCGAGCGGAAGGCAGAGGAGAACAGAACAGGCAGAGTCCACCCTAAATAGACTTCAACAGCAAATGAAAACAGTTGGTATAGACCACCCTATAAAGAGAAAGCAAGCATGTGAAGATGTAGTGGGTGCGTGTGAGTGTGTGTGAGTGTGTGTGTGTGTGTTTGCGTGTGTGTACAGAACATTTCTATTTGTATTTGTGGTTGAGTGAGTGTATGAGAATAGACAAAGGCCTTTCTTAGCGGGTGTGTGGGTGAGCAGAGACAAAAGCTTTTTTCAACGTGTGTGTGTGTGTGTGTGTGTGTGTGTGTGTGTGCGTGTGCGTGTGTGCGTGTGCTGCTCGGAGCCCGTTTCCCAGGCCAGAGGTCTGGGGAGGCCTCATATTTCTGGGTGCTGTCAGGCCAGGGTGAGAGAGAGAGACAGTGTGGAGCAGCTGCTTTCTACGAGGTGCTTGGCTCCCTCTCACCCCCCCCCCCACACACACACACACACTCTCTCTCACACACACACACACACACACACACACACACACCCTTTGATCCGCCTGCCATGACCAGCTAACCCTCCCTCCCAGAGTGTGTGTGTGTCTGTGTGAGTTTGGTGTGTGAGGTGGGGCCGTATAATGGGCGTGGTGAGGGGGGGCACAGGTGGGGGCTACCCAGGCAGCATGGCAGTGTAACTCCGGTGGCAGGGCACGGACAAAGAGGGCAACGTCAGTGTGTGGCTCCCTGCTCCTGGGTCCTCCCCTGCCTTTGTCTTAGGCCCAGCCAAAAGATTCCCCAGGAATGCTGCAGGGCTGCTCTGAAAATGGCTGTTTATTCAGGAGAGATTGGAGAATGTGGAGACGATACATGGGGCTTAATGTGTGCACACTCACACACTCACACACTCACGCACTCACAAACACACACACACATGCGAGCACGCTGTGTCTCAGAGTCACACACATCTGGGCACAATAGCTGTTTCTTCAGGGCTAACGACAGAGCCACCATACCTGATTAGGGTTTTAACTGTCAGGCGAAGGAGGGCTGACGTGCTAGCATCTGATCCGCTCGACACAAGGCCGGCAGTGTGAGGACGGCCTGCCGCCACTCCTGCAGAGGCCAAGCCTCTGTCTTGAACACAGGAAGATCTGCTCAGTCTCACAGCGTGGCCCACTCCACTCCCCCCTTCCTCTCCCCGTCACAAGACCGCTGCGCTCCGCTCAGTGGAAAGTTCCCTCTCCCCCGGCCCACTCTGAGGCGCATCGCCCCGCCTGCTTGATTCAATAATCAATGCTAATTACGGGCAGCACCGCTGTCATTTCACAGGGAAGGCAACACTTGTCCGTCAGCAAGGCTCCGGCGTCACACGGCAGGGCCAGCGGAGGCCTGTAGGTATGCGGGTCACCACCGCTAACCCCGGCCTGGCCCTGACTCCCAGGGCCTCCCATCCATCGTCTTTATGGCCGGCCGAGCAGCGTGGGGCCAGGGGGCCTTTGATAGGTCCCAGGGCTGCACCCTCCACCACCACCCACTCACCCACCCGCCTTCTGCTAAAGCAAGACAGAGGTTGTCAAAGGAGCAGCGGGGCTAGGGCGCTCACCTCCACTGTGGCAGGGAGAACTACAGTGCAGGGCCGTGGTCGGCCAGAGCAAGGTGGCCCCTCCCAACCTTCACTCTCTCTGGGGATCAATTGTATGGGATTCCTACATTACAACATTGACACTTTGAGTTGTGGAATAGTGTTATTTTGTAATATTAAACAGAAAATTATTGTGTGTATACGTGAATGTTTTTTTTATATAGATAGATAAATAGACATAGATTCGTAGAATTCATGAAAATGAAAATAAACATTAATTCGGAAAATCATTGTCTACTGTTTCACACAAATGACAGTACCTCCAGACAACAGAGATGGTATGGATAGCAGGGACACAGTACCTTAGCGTCTCAGCTTGTGCTATCAGTTATGGGCAGGCCTCAGTCACAGCCTGGGTCTCTGGTAGTAGCTTCCCCCAGCAGAGGAAGTGCCAGTTCCCTGCTATCTATGACAACAGAGGTAAGCAGGCAACCCTGGTAGAGGTGTACCTTTGTCCCCCAGCCGATGGCTACGAGCGGCTCCACAAGTTAATATTTGCCTCTGCCTGCTCATAAATTTGCATGGCATTTGGAAGCCTGACCTAAATGCATTTTTAACACACAGAGTAATTAGCCCGAGCATGGCTTGTGGGAGGGAGAGAAGCTAAGAGGCTGGGCTGGGAGGGAGGGGAGGTAGGGAGACAGAGTTTCAGGAGAACACCACCCCCTGCCTCCCTCCCTCCCTCCCCACCATTACATGAAAGAGGAAGTAAACAGGGCAAGAGTACGGCCTCTTTAATCTAGTACATTAAGTGCCGCTCCAAGCAGGGAGGAGCCAGCGGGCAGGCCGGCTAACAGCAAACATCCACACAAAGAGGGAGTGTCAATGAGGGGGCAATAAGGAAAGACAATGAGTAAACAAGCCAGGGGAGGCCTGGGCCTGCCAGCGTTACAAACCTCCCCTCGGCCTGGCACACAATGGCCCCCGTTGTAATTAGCCGGCCCAATTGGTTGTTTAGCATTTGCATATAAATGCCCTCACAGGCCGGTGTTACACAGCGCTGACATGAGCGGTGTCCATAAACAGACGGTCGCCACACCTCGGCCCCTCCAGGGGGTCCCGGGGGCCCACTTGTGTCGGGGGGGGGGGGGGGTTACCAGCCGCGCCTCCCTTCGCCTCGTGCCCGCTCTCCGCGAGCTGGAGTACCACCCCACCCCACCCCACCCCTGGCAGGGAGAAGGCAGATGGAGGCGTGCGGCACAGGGGATGCTCAGTTCCTGTTTCTAGGCGGATTGTGAAACAACCAGGGCAGGCTTCCTGTTGGGAGGGCCCGCGAAGAGAGAGAGAGAGCGAAAGAGAGAGAGAGAAAGAGAGAGACGAGAGAGCGTGATAGAGAGCTAGCAGTCATGAGAAAGTTCACCACACACACACACACACACACACACACACACACACACGGCGGCCGTGGAGAGGGTGCAGGTGTCAGCCCTGTCTCACTTTACAGGCCCTACACTTCCCTGTGAGAGGAGAGGAGAGAGCACGCAGAGGAGCAGGGATAGACACTTGAGATAGAGAGAGGAGGCCGGGGGTATGAGGAGTGTGAGAAACGTTCTCTGCTGATCAGGGTCAAAACACCCCGGCTTGTTTTAATGTGCCCTGACCTGAGAGAAAAGGAGGCAGAGACAGGGAAAGTCAGATAGGGGATTTGGATTACAGATTACACCGGCCGAATCTCCATCCACACAGCCAATACGGGAAGGCACCAGCCCTGCCTCTGCCATGTCTAAAGCCTAGTGTCTATCTGCAGTATGTACCTTCTGCTGAAACAAGGGCTCTTTTCTTTCCACATGATTCTTACACTTCCTTTTCTGTCCGCACGGTTGTTATGACAATGGTGATTCATGAAAAAAAGTAACAACTGCAGAGCGGAAGGAAGTGATGAGACGGGTGTCCGTACCCCCTCACATCCCTCCTGCCTGCCCCCATTCTCCAGTGTAAACAAAAGCTGTCACCTCCTCACTAGCTTTTCAGCTGCCGCGACGAGGGCGAGAGCCAGGCGTGATAATTGACAGAGAAAATAATAATCACCACCACCGCCATACAGCGGGGCCCTTCCTGTGTCTGTCCCCAGCCGGGAGCACCACTAAAGCGGCCTCCTCTTTTCCAGAGATCAGCCTCACTCCCAGGAGGAGAGGAGGGCGGCAGCTAAGCTAAGCTAGGCTAGGCTAACAGCTAGCAGTAGCACTCACCTGCTGTGTGGGCCTGTTGTTCCACGTCAGGGCATGACCCAGCACGAGAGAACACCTGGCACGCACACACAACAACTCACAACAAGAGCAGCTAACCTTACCACCACAGTCTTGCCACCGGTACAACACGGAACACGCAAACACACACTCGCGCACACACACACACACACACACACACACACACACACACACACACACACACACACACACACACACACACACACGCACACACACACAGACACACCTTGCCTGAGCTGCTGAAAACCCACATTAGGGGAAAGATGCTAAGCAAATTAGCAAACCTAAGCTATGTGGCAATTTTTTACATTTCTACCGACCGCAGGCGATTACAAACTACTCCAAAGGGAAAGCTGGTTAAACAAAACGCCCTGCAGACACAAATGAGCTGGGAGGCATGAGAGGCAACCAGAGCTAAAGAGAAAATAAAATAAAATAGGCTCAGACCAAAAACATATATCTATCAAGGATGTCTTTTGAAAGCGGCCTGTCACACCTGGCCCAGTGAGTGCGGGTGCCCAGCCCATGTTCACCTCCCGCTGACCCCCTGGAGGTTCACACGGCCATGCTAACTCTCTGTTTGATTACACCTGCGTCACGCACAAGGGGGAAAAAAAGGGCTGCTTCGTCCTTTTTCTACGAGGGCACAGCTCTTTTTCGAAAACCAGACAGAAAAGGAAAAAAAAACAAAAAAACCTGACGCCATTTCTTAACCAGGCGTGCTGGTGATTGAGTGATAAGTTCACACTTCGGTCGTTCATCCACGGCAGGATTAGCTGGCAGGGACGACAGAAGGCAGCGTTTGTGTTCTAAACAGCCATACAAATGGACCATTGTGATCTGTGTCTGTTTGAACTGGGAGGCAGCTTCAGTATTCATGCCGGCCCCGGCCACATAAAACTAGCCTTGGCCTTCTACACTCATTTATTAAACAGCAGGCCCGCATGAATGCCATGGCGACCAGACGTGTCCGCGTGACGTCACAAAGCCGAGGTCACCGCTCTGTCACGGCCGTCTGCCCCTCCGTGTCCCCGCTCCCCCGGGAGTCGCCCCCGCTCGGCCTGACGCTGCCACCCCCTCTCTCTCTCTCGGCACGCCCCACCCCTCCTCCGGCCCACCGCAGCCCTGCGCTCGGGGCACTGAAGCCCCAAATGAAAACCCAAACCGTCCTCGAGGGCTCTGTATGTGTGTGTGTGTGTGTGTGTGTGTGTGTGTGTGTGTGCGTGTGTGTGTATGTGTTGATTATGCAAAAGGCCAGGGGATGCTGTGGTAGTCACCAGACACCAGCCACAATACAGTGACCGTAGCCTGGCTATCTAGGTACCGGAGGGGGGACCGCCATAAGACCAATTCATATGAGACCTCGGCGTGTGTCTGTGTGTAGCTGGGTCTATATCTGACACTGAGTGAGCCTCCTCCATCTCAGGCCAGACGCACATCCTCAGTGCTCTCTGGTGCTGTGTGGGAGTCGGCCTCTTTCCAATCAATTTATTATGAAGCTCCCAGTGCCGCGTGTTTGTTCATTTAACATGGGGAGAATCAGCCGGAGCGTTTGTTTTAGGTACAGTGGGAGAGAGGGAAGAAAGGAAAGACCAGGGATGGAGAGGTGGGGGGCAAAGGGAGGGAGGGAGGCTAAGCGGGACAGCCGTACGCCCTTCAGCTCAATGCGGTGGAGTAATAATGTGGCTTTTGCGGAAGTGTTGATTTAATTCAAGCCCAGTGTTACGTTTAATGCCGTCTGCAGGACACCTGGCGCAGGCAGACAGGTTCCGCCGGGGACAGTGCCAATTAAAACCCCCTCCAGCCAATCAGAAATCTCTCCGCCACGTCTAGTGTAGACATTTGACGAGGAGACCGTGCTCCTTAATTATAATGTCTGTAAAATATGATCCCGTCACATAAACAGTCATCTGTTCTATCATGTACAGTTCCACTAGCTCCCTATGGGAAAGTATTGCAATGTAATAACAACCTTTTCTATTTCTCAATTTTACATAAATTATTATAACAAGAATTGTGAAAAAAAGTATAATTATAATTATTATAATTATTACAATTAAATACACAATGTAATATTATTGTGATAGGTCATGTATATATTGGTTTGTTGTGAAAGTAAAATGGACCCATTCTCTCTGCATTTACTATATCAGTGGTACTGAAAAGGCACCAAAATGGCTGCACTCGCTCACATCTGATAACTGAAAACATGTTCAGGGAGACTGGGGCAGACATTGGCCTTGACATTTACTGGTAACACACACACACACACACACACACACACACACACACAATCACACAAGCAAAATAGCAACAACAAAAAAATCCAATGGCAATGCAACAGCGTTATTTGCGGGCCCATTATTGTTGTTCATATAAAAAACAAACAAGTGTATATGGACGTAAACAATGTAATATAAATAATATAATTATTTAAATTAAATTAAATTGTAAATGTTGATGCTTTCTTATTCACAGAGCATGATTAGATGTTGCAGGTTACCTACAACAGAAACACATACATATTTATTTTCTGTATTATGAGTTTAAGCATTCAAAGCAATTAAACCATAAAATACATGCAATGCAAATATGGAAAAAAATATACATAATTTTCATGCACCAATGAGCATCAAGTAAAAATATATACAAAATATTACATGAGACAAAACAAAATGGCTTAAATTATCAGCTATAGAATAAACAAAGGCTTAGAAATAATACACAAGAATATTATGTGTGTGTGTGTCTGTTAACATGCGTGCATCCTTCGCGTGTATGTGTGTGTGTGTGTGTGTGTGCGTGTGTGTGTGAGAGAGACTGAGCGAGGCTGAAGACCAGCGGAGGGCTGCCATCAGACGGGGATAGGGAGGCTGCAGCACTTAGAGGCCATTTTATTGCTTTGCTGTGGTCAAGTGAGGTGCACCGAGCTCAATTCCACCGCAACAATGGCAAAGAGGGCCGCAGAGACAAAGGGGGGCTATCCCTGTGCCTTAACCCCTTCACTGCCCTCACCGCTGGGGGAGCGCTGGTCTAGAGCCCAGGGGACTACGGAGCACAGACAGGCAGTCAGACCACCAAACTAAGAGGGATAAATAGGCCCCAAATAATATACAACATGGTTGTCATACACACACACACACACACACACCCACAGACACATCGGGTGACACACACAAACGCGACATGCCCCTTCTTGGCCCAGGAGACTGTCCTGATGTGAATGACTCGGGGGTAGTCTGCTTTTCCTGAGTGCCAGGCAGTACTAGCAGACCACTGAGCCGGTCACAATCGGTGTAGCAGCGGGAACGGTGGGCCTCACAGCAGAGGACATAGGGGGTTCTGTCCATCTATCCATCATTTTCTCTCTCTCTTTCTATCTCTCGCTCTCTTCCCTACTTTGCCCAATAGCAGACATCAAAAAGGCTGCTGCACATTAGCAAAAGAAGATTTTTTTTCTTTCTTGTTTCTTTTTTTTTGAAAAAAAAAAAAAAACCTGGGAGAGCGAGCGAGCGAGGGAGAGAGAGAGCGAGGGGGCCTCCTCCAATCCCTCACTTGTCTTTTCTTCTGGGTCAAATCCTGGGGAGGATAAGCTGTGAGGTATACAGAGAGGAAGTGCCATAGGCCTGCTGGGGTGCAGCACATCCTCCTGCTCCTCACACTCTGCATTCCTGCAGCCCAGCCCACCGCTGCAAGCTCTCTCTCTCTCACACACACACACCACAAACACACACACATATCCAATCAGTCTCATAGATAAACAGCACAGACACACACACACACTCACCCAATCAGACACATGGACAAAAAGCACAGATAGTCATTCTGAAGTTAAGTACAAAGAGTACAATAGCAGCCGTCCAAAATATGAATTGCTAATATATTATGTATTCATGTGCAAATAAATGTACTAAATTATTTCTATTTACAATTATTTTTTAAATAAACTACATTATTATATCACTATCTTAGTCTAAATTGTATTTTATTTGAAAGACTTTGTATTTTAAAAGCCTATTTGTCCAATGTAAATAACTTGGGAGGTAGGGGGCAGTCACAGGCCTAAGGACTGTCTAAGCTGCCAGTCTACTTCAGTCTCCCTGCCTGGCTCCTACACAGATATGGCCCACTGACCAACACACGGGGGGCCACACACTAGCACGCTAGCAGGCTAACACAAACACACACACACACACACACACACACGTGTAGCTGCACACTATGTGGCCGGCAAGGCAAACCCTGGAGGTAAGGCGCATGACCACTGATGCTGCTGAATACTGACGTTGGCCACAATACACAGGTCCATTTATCAAAAGCACTTAGATTGCTTTTACAGATCAGAGCAGGACTATTTTCAAACAAGCTGTCTACAATCTGTGTACAATTCTGAAACGTGTTCGAATCAAGTGTAGTCGTTTTTTTTTATTATTAATAATAACACAAACATTTATAAATTGGTGAGTCTGTGATGTTAATATTATTTTATAGATAAAAATATGACAATACTGCAGATAAGGCTGTTTTGCATCGACTATCGTATGGCCTTCCTGCAAAACTGATGGATACACACACACACACTTCTTTCCGTTTTCTTTTTTTTTACAGGGAGTCTTGCTGAATGCATTTTTTATATCATCGTTTCAGTTACATAATGCACATAGCAGCGGCGCTGATAAAAGCATATTAGCAATAGACACAAGCGTAACAAGCGATACAACATGAGGACAGAGCCTTCACTCCATGGAGCACGGGCCAACAGAGGACTAGGAAGACGATGACAAAGAGGGAGAGAAAGAAAGAGGGGAGGATAAGGAGAGGGTGAGTGTGCCGTCGAGTCACAGGCCAGTGGGGCCGGCGCGTTGAGAGAGAGACAGAGAGAGAGAGAGAGAGAGGTAGGGAGGCAACCCCGGCCGCCTCTGTCTGTGTGTCCTCCATGTTTTATGCATGCTGTCCTTTGTGATGATAAGCACCAGCGTGCGGGGTGGAATGCTGGCCTCCAGGGTCCCGGGCAGAGGGAAGGGGCGGTGGAACGGGGTGCAGACCCCGGCTCACTTCAATCGGTGCCTGCCCTGCAATGTGTTCCAGCCCTGCCTAACCAGCGTGCCGTGGGTACGTATGCTGCTTACGTAGAGCGCGGTCGCTGGAGTTACGGTCGCCGCTGTCACACACACACTCACACACACACACACACACACACACAGTTCCCGTGGCTTCGCTGCTGCACACACACACTCTAGCATCGCCATGCACCTGCATGTCTCGCTCTGGTCCGTGCTAAAGACAGCTCCCCAGTAAACAGAACAGGGATGCTCTCTCTCTCTCTGTCACTTCTATAGAAACTCAAAGAGAACTCCGATCACCATGACATTTACATCATTTCAGTTTGTGCTCATTTTGTAAATACAAATAGTATATTATGTCACCACAGCATAATATAAACATATATGCAGACATGCTTACGTTTTTGAGTCCGTGGGCCAATTGTTTCATCCAATCAAAGGACTGGAGGAAACATAAGTAATGGATTTCATGAAGTAATATGGAATAAAGTATTGGAGCATGGTACATTTCTACCCTGTCTCTAAGCCCAGTGTTTACATACATACTACTCAGCTGGAAGCTCCTCTACCTCGGACTAAGACAAACCGAAACACAGATGCCTTTTTATATATTTCCAGTACGTTCTCCCAAAAAATACCTAACACCACAGGGACGTTTACAGAACATATAAATTAAATAAAAAATAAGATATATTAAAGAATGAAGTGTATATTGCACCTTGATTCAAAACACACACACACACACACACTCTTAATGGTAAATCTATCAACCACTCCACAATGATTTAGAGATTGTTAACACCATAACATATTGTGAAAGGGAAAACCACAGAAATTCCTGCCAACTACACTCTTAAGACACAAAGGAATGACAAAGAGTACGAGAGCTGAAAAATAGAGGACAAGGAGAGGAAATCTAGGGGAGGGTAAAAAAAGGTTTACTGCTGGCAGAGAGCAACCCGTGTGCCGATTAGGGGCTTCAGGGATTATAGACCAGGTACACACACACACAAACACACACGCACACACACACACACACACACACAGCAGGAAACATCTCCACACCTGAGTATCAGTGCCATCTCCAGTAGCCCCTCCCCTACCCCCACCTCCCTGCTGCCCTGCTAATGACATGGCAGACACGTACGTCATACGGCCTGGCTGCAGCAGGACAACTGGTGGAACTGGTCCTGGCTGCGCGTACACACACAGACACACTCACACACACACACACACACACACACACACACAGGCGTACATATTCAAAACCATCATGGGTAATCAGAGCCACTGTGCCCGCTAGCCTCATTTACACACTGCAGCCCCTCAGCAAATGGTGGAGGCAGGCAGGCAGGCAGGCAGTTAGGCAGGCAGGCAGGCAGTTAGGCAGGCAGGCAGGCAGTTAGGCAGGCATGCTCCCTGCACGCTGTCGGTGTCTCCTCTGCTCACTGCTAGCCGCGGCAAACCTCCCCACATAATAACAGCGCCTCGTCCACGCCAACACCCTCACACTGATACCTCTGCATCGCAGCAATCTCAACACACACTTCCAGGGAATATGCTTCATCTCATAATCCTTTCTTTCATTTTATTATATTTTATCCAACCATCTAAAAATGTACATGGCAAAAATTCTAATTATTTAAAATATAGCAATAAAGAAAATTGTATATTATTCATATTTTTACAAATGCTATTTTTATTATAAATAAAACTTTTTTTTAAAATTAAATATGACATTTTTTTATTAATATGTAAAAATAAATATACAAAGTAGCATTCAAATTGTTATGAAAACCTGGTCGGGTGGATATTTGAGGTTACGTCTCCATTGGCAAACTGACCAGCACACACTGGTGAACGTGCAGTGCTAGTCCATGCGTGGCCTGCACCTTAGCGGTCTGCGGTTAGCCTAAAAAGGGCTCGCTTTGACCTGGAACATGGCAGTGGGCTTCCCCTGTGGTGCCAGGCCCCTAGGGATGGAAGGAGGGAGGGAGGGATGAGGGAAGGGAGGGAGGGAATGGGAGGAGAGGGAGGGGAACCAGAGTGGAAGGGAGACGGTAGAGGAGCAGGAGGGGATAGACAGCCAGGGGCGCTGTCTCCCTCAGCTCTGTGTTACCCCAGAACCCTGTCTGTCAGCCATTACCCCTCTCCCCTATTCACATGCTCCTCCAGTCATAAAGGCACCACCACAGTCCGGACTGAGGAACACATAGCACTAACACTGGAACTGCACACCTGCATGTGCTGCAATATACAACATTTTCACTATGGGCTATAATATAAGCATGATCCTGATAATAAACCATAAAGATTTAAATCTATCTGCCATTTCACAATATAATACCACAATTTATCGAAAGAAAAAAATTATGTTGTTTTCTTTAAAAATAAATAACTAGAAAAGGAATTAACATTTATCAGTGTAAAATGCTAAACAAAATTTTATTTAGAGCATGCTATAAAATTTCTATGGTAACACACACACACACACACACACACACGTAAATACTCACACATTACAATACATATATTACATATATATTACACAAGAGTAAATGTTGGAATAATGTGATTCAAAATGAATGCAAATACAAAATATTATATTATGTAAATGTTTAATACCTCTCTCTCTATCTCTCTCTCTCTCTACTCTCCCTCACGATATGGTGAATAATACATTTCAAGAAGGACATACGAAACTGATGATACAATCTTAAATAAAATTTACAAAAAAGCATGCAAATGTGTGGCAACTAAACATCTCCTGTGAACGCAACCACTGATCACCAACAAATGTAAAACCCAGGCTATTTGAAATGAAATAAAAAATATAATTAGCTTTCTACTAAAAAAGGTAATCTGTGAACAGTTTGAATTGTGAAACGAGCCCATTATACACATAGTGTTTATACACTTAAGATAAACAAAACACAATCCAAATCATAATTTAAATACAACACTAAGAACAGCTATCATGAGAAATGCTATACCTGTGGTGGTAAACTGGTGAATGTTGCTTAAGGTATTGCATACAAGAGACAAATCTACAATGGATAAACTACAAGAGTCAACTAATGTGTAGCATTGGATATCTGACTCGCTGGTGATAATCAGCACATCCTCTTTCTACTAAAGCTAACATCACGTACAGCATTCTTCTCTGAGCAAGGGAGATGACACTGAGCCTTTCTTTGTTTTTTAATGGAGGACAGGGAGAGAGCGAGAGAGCCCGAGAAAGAGACAGAGAATTAGAGAGAGAGAGAGAGAAAGAGAGAGAAAGAGAGAGAGAGAGAGAGAGAGAGAGAGAGAGAGAGTAGAAATTGGTCCTAGGAGTCTGCAACACCAGCACTATATATATGCCCCCCCGTTCATTAGCATAGTTATGGCACAAAGTAAAATACTCTAGCACGACAACGCCATGTCCCATTTATACCTCATTCAGGTTTAAGTAGCATTAAGAATAAAGACAAACTAAACTGTAGATCTGCGATCCCGTTACTGCGCAGCTATTCCATAATGCTTTGTGTCAGGCACAACTGCTACCCTGACTGAGTTATCAATGTGATTGGTAGCTACTGCCCACTCTGGCTGAGAATGTGTATGATCTAGGGATGTTTTCCTGACCTCCTCACTGATTCCTTCTTCATGGCCCATGGCTATCTGACCCCTCTATCCTAACCCCCATCTAATCCACACCCTTCTGCCTTTGACCCTACTCTTTCTATCTTTCCCTGTATGACTCTTGCTTTTCCACTCTATTCCTACAACAAGGTTTACATTTTGTTCTGTTGTTTCTGTTCCTCTGCAAAACCAGAGAATTTTTTTTACCACTTGCTGACCCTCACAATATCAATGCTCACTTTGCAACTCTACAACATAACTTACCCCCTAACCACTCTCCCCCCACCCACCACCCCCCATCCTACTCCCCCATCACACTCTCTGCCCGCTTTCCCTCCAATGTTCGAGAAGGGGTTTCCTTTCTTTCTTTTTTTATCTCTCTTGCACTCACTCGATGACCCCTGGTCCCCTGTTCCTTGCTGTCTGACCCCAAACCTCTCAACCTCCCCCTCTCTTTATCCCCCAACCTAGCACATCCTTGCCTCAGCATACAAACGTTTTTTTTTCCGTCTCTGTCGCGAAAACTCGACTGGCTGGCTCACTCTTTTACACTGCGTCCGACTTTTGCTCCATTTTGCGCATGTATCTGTTGTTTTCTACACTTTTGGGGGATATTTGGGCATTTTTTGCTAACTAAACGTCAGGATAACATTGTGTTTCCGCATTTTCCTGTCTATCTGCACGTAAATCGGAGGGACCAATAGTAATAACCTCGTTTTAGGCGCGTCGTAGCACTAGTGGAACGGTGCATTTTTTAATGAGGCCTCGTATTTTTTATTTCTTTCTTTGTTTATCATTAGGCATCTCTTCAGACAGTACGATGCAGGCAAATAAACCAAAAATTACTGTTGTCTAGTTTCGTAGCATAAGCTCCAAATTAAAATTTTGCCGACTCAGTGAAGAATGGAATTAGAAATACTTTACGTTATGGACGATGCAGTAATAGATGATTAAGGAAGGTTACAGTAACATATGCTTTCTATGATAAAATGACCAAAGCCTCGAGTATAATGGTATACAAATTATAAACATTAGAAACATTGGTCGAAAACAAAATGTAATTCTAATGTCGAGGAATAACTCAGGTAGGCTATAAAGCAATGGTCATACATTACTACTGTTCTATTCTTTTAAACCAGCTCAAACCATGCTTGTGACGGGATCTGCGGTGTCTGAGTTCTTACTGATCCGCTCTTGTCATGAAGGAGACCCGGGGCTCTGTTTTTACACACCACACTCTCAAAACACACACACATGCCGATCGATCTGCATGTGACTCCGTCAGGGAATCAGCAAGAATCGACTTTAACATCGCTTCAAAGAAGCAAAACGCAAAAAGCAAACAGGAATAAAAAAATAAGGGAAAAAGATGGACAAAGTGGGGAGAGAGAGAAAAGTAGAGGAACTGAGACGTAAATCGGGGCGGAGGGAAATAGACTACACATTTCACAGACTACTTGGACAGGAAAATGTGCTTATCATAAAGGATTTTATATGCCCACGATGTTGGTGAAAACACAGGACCGACCAAGTACCATATCTGTCAAAATAAAAGAGCGGGCGGTGTTCCCCGTTTCGCCGGACGCACACGGACCCACAGGCTGGACTACGTGTTCCCTTCAAGGCTGCGCTCATGAGCGGCTCCCGCTACCCTTCGACTCCTCAATACAGCCCTTTCCAATCGCAATTGTTCCTAAAACATGTTTCTTGACACCAATAAGCCCTTTCTAACCTTTCCTGATACCAACGAACTGCACGAAACTGTTTTAAATCCATGTTTGTATGGTCTACTGCTTGAAGAGGATCGCTATCTTGACCATTTATTTTCTTCCAGTCTTGAGAACGAGGACGAACGCAGATGTAAACACAGGTAATGATACGAATAAAATTGAGAATAAATCAAACTACTTGCATGAAAAGAACTTGTGATCGACTGTCATTTCTCAAAATATGAAAATAGTAAAGCTCCGTTAGGCTACGTACATGCAAAGAGGAATAAGAGGGATAGCTTCGGATAAGGCTATACTACGAAAGTGAAAAGAATAGAATCGTTGAAACAGTGGAAAAGAGACAAACGCAAAGTTGAAACTTACAATTTCTCGGTGCCGCTTTGTGATCCTTGCTTTTTAATCCAGTATTGAGACGATTTGGCTAAAGATCCCATCAAGGCAGTCCCTTTTGGTCAGTTTGCGCTTAGGATGGCAAAAGAAAGATCTTTGTTGTTGCGGAGTGTAAAAAACGAAGTATTAGTTGTAAAGGCAATATAAAAATAATTTGGATGCAAAGCAGGCGATGAGTCTTGTGTTAGAGGGAGCGAGGAAGAGGTGAAAGTGAGATCTGATGATTGAAAAGAAAAAAACTCTTCGGATCTTTATTCCTGCTAATTAGTTTCCTGCAAAAAATGGCTGTGATTAATTCAGTGCGCATGTGCTTCATTACACAGGCACGAAGGGAAGGGCTAATTAGCCACCTTCTGGATCAATAAGATTCAGCAAAGGAAAGAGCTCGGGAGTGAGAGAGGGAGGGAGGGAGAAGAGGAGGGAGGGAGGGATAGATAGATAGATGGAATAAGAAAAAGAGGAAAGTAATGATCAGGAATTGAAAATATGGAATTAAGTACAGCGGAAAGTAAGAGTTTGATTAGAAAGAAGACAGCGAAAGTTAACATAGGATACGAAGACCAGACCCTTCCGAGGCAGCCAATGTTCCCGCAAAAGTCCATTCTTTTGTCTTATGAGACATTTGGACATATTTTATTATGCAAATATATAATAATTTAACGGTAATATAACGCAAACGACGGTATGTTTTTTTTACCGTTTTAACACTTATGCCATCCGCTATTATGAAGTGGCTGGATCAGACAGTAGCTGAACGGGCGCCAGAGTTTGAGATACTTTTGAAATAAACAATGTTACAGTAGTAAAGCTTAACATTTTTAACAGTGCATACGGATGTTTAAAAATGTATATTAACAATGACAACTAAAGCAGAACTAAATAACAAAATGACATGTTCGCTTAAATTAGTTTAGGCTACAGTTTTTCTGAAACACTTTTAGGCTACCGAGTCTATCTGTTGGCTATATTGTAAAATCAGCCTTTATATATGTATTTTTAAATTATTAGTGTAATGTCATTGGCGAAGAAAAAACATAAATATGAAGAGATTAAACACGGCATGATTTTTTAAATAATTTGTCGCTTTTTAAGCATATTATAGACAACAGCCCACTAATACCTATGCATATACCTCGAGATGCTATAAGCTTGGCGACAGTATAGGCTACTTGGGTTTGCAATAAACCTTACGGTGTTGAAAGGCTATAGCTATGGGCTACGCTCTTTATCTCTCAAAACTTTTAGAAATCATATATGCCTTTGACATGCAATATCATCACAATAATCAGACATGGCGTGCTCATCTTTTTATCCACATTAAATTGGAAAGTAGTCTTACTCTGCCGAAGGTTTAATTGGAACATATACGTCTTTAACTTACACAAAGACCTTGCATTTAGGGCGGAAAAACTTATTTTGTATGAAAATTTGAAATGTAAGATTTTTTGAAAGAATAGAAGAATGTGGAAACATTTAATGAAAAACCGAGATTTAGCTCCATAATATACAGTCTGTCCCAGGATAGTAGGCTACAGTGAGACGAAGATAGGAGAAGAGAGACCGTAGGGGATTGGAGACAGTGCATTCAGTGTAAAACAAAACAGTGCAGCCTACAAATGATACCCTATTTGATAACAATATTTCAGCATAAGAATGAACACATTTTGGGATAGTCTTTCAATGAATGCAAGATATGAAATAGCCTATGTTGTGGTTGTTGAGTTTGGAAACTCATGTTGTAGCCTACCGTGTCAATCCAAAGTAACTATTTCAGGTGGCCTAATTTTGTTGTTATGTTGTTAGGGATGGTTTAGAATATGTGTGGTGAATAAACTACATAAATCTGCTTATATGAAAAATAAACGAGGTACACTTGACGACTCCAAGCGAAAATTTTGTACACATAACATAATTATCACGACATCTTCTCTAAGAAAATACACAGCTAATACTGAAATAACTGAAAGCTCAAAACAGTCTTATTATGATCTATTTCAACACATTTTATAAAAAAAAAGGTTAACCTGACATGTCTTATATGTTGCATCGTGCTGACTTGACATCCAAATACGAGCAAATTGTGTGTTTGTATTTAATTAGAAGCCTAAATAATTGAAAAAAACAACGTGTTGATATTTCTATAAGGTATATTGTCTATCCTTTTATTTTAAGATTATGCATGATAAATGGAGAAACTTTGAACTTCGCCTGTGTTCAAAGAGGTGACATTTGATCAATACTAACAACTGTAGTATAGATCGGTAAGGTTCTCTGCAGGTTTTCTCTATCCCCTTTAGTTTCCCCCCAATTTTTTTTTTGCATCATATAGGCCTGGATGGTCACAAATAACGTTCCGTTTCCTCCAAGTTGAAATATTGCATGTCAGAAATCAACCTTTGAGCCTCCCAGGGCTCTTTGTCATGATAATGCCATTGTTGATTCTCCATAGAAATGGGCAATCCCTTACTCTCAGTATGCACACTTTTCTGTGCTAACACCTCCGAAGGGTCCTAGTCCATACAAATACAACTAACCCGCTTAGTGCTGTTATTGATTAGGTAATGTTTATTAAAGTAGCACGAAACTGATCATTAATAAATTTTTGTGTCAGTTAAACATAAAACGTTTTCATACCCAACATGCCAGCATTTGATCTTTGGTAAATTACGGGAAATGCATATTATAATTTTGAGGAGTGGAATGCCCTTGGAAGAAATCTTTCTGAATGACTGTCGCCAATACTTCAATGTAGGCTATTCTTCTTTTAAAAAAAATCGACATCAGGAACCCTGCTCATCTTCTTTTCATTTAAAGTTGCAAAGGCATGCAAAACTGTAAAACGTACAACTTAATATGCATATAAGGCCTATACACGTTACGTTAGCTGAGTTGGCCTAATGCAAAATACAAAGCAGACCTATATGCTAAAGAATTTCTATAGATAGATAATAACAAAACCAACATATAAATACATTTTTGGTACGAAATTAGATATATCTCGAATCTATGGCAACATCTACCAGAAGTATTTGTGTGTGCGCGTGTTCGTGTGTGTGTGTGTGTGTGTGTGTGTGTGTGATCTGTGCCTGTTTGCTTATATGAATGTGTCCTGTATTGATAGTCAGTGCCATTAGGTTTATAGACTTGTAGCACATATTTGCACTTTTAGTTTTCTTTATAAGAGCATCGTTATTCTTGCAACAACAAAATCTGCTTCACCTGCACCAAAACAACGTATAGGCTGAGGAGGATATTATGCCCCGAGTTGAACAGAGATGCTCATATTTTGTGGTGTGAGAGGCAGACAGAAAGGATCTCTAGGATTTGCGATGTGTCGACTCTCTCGGGAAGGGGAGACTGTAAAAATGAATGGGTAGAAAAGAGAGTGTGTGAGGAGATAGAGGTGCAGTAGGATAATAAAGAATGCAATACTAGCCTATAGGCTGACTTGTCCAGTAAATATAATTCAACCCTTACCTTCATAAATAATAAATAATAAGCGCCCTATTACAACAATGAACTTGTACATACGCGATTAAAGAAAGCTCATCATATGTAGGCCAACCCTTCCCTGAAAGAAAAACATGACAGACTCTGCGAACCTTTGTATAACGCGCATTCAATTGCGTCTCTCCGGGAAGAAAAACTGTCCACGTGCCAACCTCAACAGGCAATGTCGATGAGTGGCATTGCAAATTCAACATAACCTGCATGACAGCCATGACAAAGAAAATACTAAAGCTACTCACTCCATTGTCCACTTGAAAAAGTTGGACAATCACATAACCAGTAATTAAAGTATGCATTTAAAAAAAGTTATTCCATGGAACTCATGGCTAACCGGACATGTCCTGGCGTTATGTTTCTAGACAGGATATACTGCTTATTGTTTAGACCTAACATAGAATGGTATTTCTATGATTTAGTCTGTTTGTCAATTGTACGACTATGTGCGTGAGTGCATGTGTGTAACATTGAGGTGTGTGTGTGTGTATGTGTGTGTGTGTGTGTGTGTGAGAGAGAGAGTGTTACGCGCACGTGTTCGTTACAGTATCTTAACTTGAAGCATCACGCGTGTCATCCCGGGATAACAAAACTCGGAGGGGAACGCAGAGGAAATGAGAGAGGGTGAAAGCATTTAAAGATAAAAGCATGCTACAATAGTCGCCTAACTTTATAAAAGGATAAAAGGATAATGAACTTTGTAGTCCTAAGGATTTTGGGGATTTATGCTATTATATTAACATCTGAGGTGCGCCAGTGCACGTTCCTTGGGTTGGTATGTAGACAAAAGAGATAATTTATTTGGAAATGGCTGAAATGCCTCAAATTCGAACTTTTCATTACACCATTGCAGGGGACCATAGTGGGCGTGGCTGAACTTCAACGGGTAAAATACAAAAAAATACCGTGATATTGGCGTTCACGCAACCTTACCGTGATTCCAATTCATAATATAGGTAACACAATTATACCGTGATCTGTAGCATATAGTAGCCTACTGTTTTCATAGGGTAACAAAAAGCCTGTACCGTAACTTTATTGTTGAACAGCACCATTTTTTTTACAGTAATAAATGGTAGGTCTACAAGTGCTATTGTATTGCACTGGTTTTTCACGATGGAAATATAAGGGTAGCCTACTGTATCGTCCATGGCTCCAAAACATGACGCAGTAATATCGCAGTATCAAACCGTTTTTCCCCCTCCAATAAAATGGTAGCTTGTCACAATATTTTCTTTAGTTGCAGTAGCCCTATTGTATAGAGAAGTAAGATATTTGTTTACGTTAACTGTGTCAACATAATATAAGCTACCACTCCCCTATGCCAAAATCATTTCTTATGTTAAATGTGCCAGAGCCAACTTACATTAATTGTGAGCGACTGTAAGAAATGAATTTGCTTTATAGTCTCAGTTTGCATCCACTAACCGTTAATCTATTACGTTTATAATCCCAAATACAATTATTTGCACCTGTGTGTGAACAAAGATAGCGAGGACAGCATAAAGGGTGTTACTAGCCTACCTAAATGTCAGCCAATATCATAAGGAGGGACATACATTGGCGGCTTCAAAAAATAAACATAATAAATATTCTCTTTTATAGTCATGTTTTAAGTTAGATAAAAAAAAGCTTGTACATGGTCGTTTTTGTGACATCGTATTTCATTTTGTGTAACACTTCAGGCGCGAAATCAAAGTTGCGAATTTGAGACAATGGAAACGAAAATAAGCCACGCCCATGGTTGTTTGGATCATATCATAAATATTCTCTGACGGGCAGAGTTGCCTTGACAAAAAAAACTTGGAAAAAAAGTGTTCGCCTACTTGGTATCGAGGTGTTTTGCTTCTGGAAACACGTTATCGGAAAATATTACGATTTTTTTATTATTGGACCAATCAAAAGCCCAAAGTGTGACTTTTTTGACAGAACTCCCCAATTGTCCTTACGAATTTGACATTGCACTTAAACTTTAAACATATAACACCAAAACCCTATTTACTTGTTTTGCAAAAATTTAAATAGCTCACCTGTGTAGCTAACTATCACTGTAATCTCATCCAACTACATCACTGACAGCCTGAAAACGTGTTAAATATGAGGAAAAACGTACCTTGCTTAAAAGTTCTGTGTTCAACATTCAAGCCTTAATTAACCCAATTAAAATCAGATTAGTTGAATCTGAAAGAGCCTAGTCTAACACTTTTGAGGTACTTTGATAAGCATCTTGATAAGAAAATAAAGATTATGGTTACAGGGAATTACTGTAAAAATACATGTAATTAATACTTTATGTGTTGCAGAACACTGCTTTCTTTTTCTCTATGAATGTCAATTTGTTAAAAAAAGAATGCGATCAACCAACATAACCAATCAAAAAACTATATTTGAAAAACATAAATACTTTCTTACACCTCATTTTTATGCTGAAACCTTGTACATGAACATCGCTTAGCCAAACAAACTGGATGCTTTATCTTGGCGTTGTTCCACCGTGCTACCTGTACAAGAACTGTGGTCACATAGCACTGTGGGAAATGGTTGGAATTTGCTTGCTCAGTGTTTTTGCAGACAGTTAGAACTTGTTTTTAAAGTTTTGTTGACACTTGGGGCCTTTGATTAGGTTGTGAAATGCTTAGAATATTAATACTTCTGATTCCACTATCATGTACACCCACCGTGGATGTGATGGTTGGTTGTAGGGATTTAACTACAAAATCAGCATTTGACATGTCAGTCACACCTGTCACACTGAATTAGATGGTGTCATTCACCTGTCATAAACTGCATTGTAAATAAACAATAATAGCCCTCTATTTTCGTGCTACACAAATAGGATAAACTTGAATGATTTAGGCATACATGAATGTTATAGTTGTAAAATACACAACATTACAGTGCAATATTGTACTTAATTGTCTTAATTGCTAAACATATTATACCAGTATTTACTGAAAAATATCTTCTTTTTTAAATGATCTCCTGGTATAACGTAATCTAATCCAATAATGTGTTTGAAATGTGTTTGCATCATGCTCACTTATTTCCTTTTCTTATTCACATTTCTTGGTGTCCATTATTTCTGTTTGGGATTCTATAAATATTTTGGAATCAGTTTGGCGGTTGGTTGACATTGATTTACATTGGTGAACTGGGATTGACATTAACTCAAAAAACATACTTTTGGACAGGCAATGTGTAATTCTAGTGAAAGAGTTCAAATGGATGTACGATCTGATCAGATGTATTTGTCCAATTGGATCTCAAAAGTTGGATGTGCAGTAGGGATGGTTGTAAAATCTTAGAGATTTTTATTTTCTCCGTTTTTTCTTGTTCTTTCCCTCAAATAAATTGATGCCAAGGTAGACCTACTCTTATTTTTTTCACAGTAGTTTAGAAATAAAAAATAAAAAAAAGAGTGTAGGCTATGTTTCACGTTCCCATAATGCAACACAGTGTACAATTTACCGTAAATAGCTACTACAGTTCTATACTGTAGACCAGTGGATACAGTAGATCTTGCCGTGCAAACACAGAAAACAATAACAGTGCAGTGTAAAGCCCTTGCTGTGGTCCAGCCCTCCGTTGTTCCTGGGGTGAATGGGGCAGTACAAGCTACCAGGTGCAATGGGAGCGCCCTCTTATGTTCAGTCTGACCACGGGGATCAAGGAGCACATATGAACCTGCCTTAGTTAATTCATGCGCCCCCCGCGTTCAGAGCGTCACCGCCAGTGCCCACATGTGCCAGAGTTATGCCAAGCCCATGGCATCAGACAAGAAGCATGCCATTAGACATTTACATATATGCAAATCAGTAGCCTACACGCTGGCATTCTGTACTGAACGACAGACACGTTGACGCGAATAGAAGTGAACAGAGTGAATACTAAGACAAATAACTGTTCGACGTCTTAGGTGTCCCCTTTACTATATCAACCTAAGCCCATATTTTGGGTTGAGAATCGAACATATACCATATCTCAAGATATACACTTAAATGCATGCATCATTAACTAAAGTATGCTAATGTATTAATCAAAATCAATACCATATTATATCCGGTGTATTGCCAACATAGTATTGTAAGAAATATTTTTTAATAGCCCTTATAGAAAACACATTTTGAATAAAGTGCTGTAAATAAAATTATGAAGTAATAAGACTGGATTTTAATTAACTAATAGAGATAGGCCTAAGTCAAGTCATATTTCTAAAGTTGACAATTTCTCTTTTTAGAATTAAATAAATGTGGCCCATCCAGTCACTAATCGGGGGATGTCACACACTCCAAATGAATATATTATATTTTAATCATTACTTAAACATGTGGTCCTTAAAAATGCACTAGTTCTAAGCATTATACGTTGATGTGGGTAATATTTTGTATTGAACTGTTAACCCTGATGTACGTTATGTCTCTTTCCCTGCTTTTTGTTAGCACCATTAATGACGTTGTATCTTTTAGATCACCGTCTTCCTTTCTGCTCTCTAAACACTGGTTTATCGGTATAATACACATGCGGTATAATAACGTGCATTTGTGTATATTTAACTTTTAAGTCACTGACTTAATTATCACAACAAACCAGTGTCAATTTGGTTAAGATACGAATTGACCAAATCAAGAGAATATGATCAAAACGAAACCTGTCTGTGCTGTTTCAATTCTAACCTCTAGGTGACCAAACCCTGACCTGTTATTGTTGCTCTTAGTGTTTTTATGCGATGTAATTATTGTTGCCAAAAATATATTGCATATTTATATTATACTGTTATCAGGTGTGTTACTATACTTAGTTCCGATTTTGAATGTGAACCTATAAAATGTGGACTTGTCTTAAGGTTATTCATGTAATAATAATTATTAAAAAAAACTATATTATTACAGTGTGTCGTGTGTTTTTATTATTTGTTTGTCTGTTCGTCTTTGTCTAGATTTATATTATATTTAATAAAATATTAACGTATTTAAATTATACAATTACCCAAATTGTAATAGGCATTTAGCTGAAATAATAACAAACAATAACGTTTATAACATCTGCCTATAACTTGTATTTGCATATATTGTACAATATTTGAAACTGAAATAACATTTCGGAAACGAAAAAGGATGTTCGAAATTAGAAAATGTTCTCTCTCTCTCTCTTTTCTTATAAGAACCAGACTTCTTTCATTTTGCCCCAAAAAACTGCAGTATTATACGCACACTGACATATATTCTATGAATACTGATTGAAGTGGCGAGGGGCCTGCGTTTTTTGGGGTGATGGTGACCATGATTTAGAGTTTGTGACGTGGGAGAGTAAATATTACCAGAGTCCTTCTGGTCAGTCGTGGCAAATTTACATAATACATACGAGGAATATCAATGTGATCCGGTTATCTATTATTTTTATTGCATCTTCTAGCACCCTACTAATGCTCTAATGCATTATTCAGAAATATTTTTTTTTCCTTCAGTAATTCATACAACGTTGGTTTCTTAATACTAACTTTATGCATTTTGGAAATCGAAATATAGATATTATTTTTGTTTTGTGAAAGAAAAGGATACTCGTGATCAAGTAGTCAATTTCTATCATGTACGCCCGTCCATACACCAGCCGACATTAACACAAACAAATACAACACTCACAAATAAAAAAAATAGAAAGAAAACACTCTCACACACACACACACACACACACACCTACACAAACACCACACATGCACACGCGCGCACAGACACAGTCACACACTCACTCACTGACACACACTTCAATTCTAAAGTTTCCTTTTGCAGTGCTTTACACAGATTATTACACCCAAGCGTTATCAAGACATAGTGTTGAGGACTGAGGCAACGTGCCAATCTTCTGTTCAGTAAAGCAGTGCTGATGTCTCCCCCTAACACTCGCAAAAAAAAAAAAAAAAAAAAAAATGTATCTG
>JAVQIZ010166547.1:0-10000 GCA_036023535.2 Galaxias brevipinnis
CCCTGACCCTGACCCTGACCCTAACCCTGTCCCATATAATCACCCTCTGTTCCATTAACATTCTGATACACACTGCACCACACTACATAACCTAACCCTGACCCTGACCCTGACCCTGACCCTGACCCTAACCCTGACCCTGACACTGACCCTAACCCTGACCCTGACCCTGACCCTAACCCTGTCCCATATAATCACCCTCTGTTCCATTAACATTCTGATACACACTGCACCACACTACATAACCTAACCCTGAGCCTAACTCTAACCCTAACCCTGCCCCTTACAATCACCCTCTGTTCCATTAGCCTTCTGTTGCACACTGCAGCATAGTGCATAACCTAACCCTGAGCCTAACTCTAACCCTAACCCTAACACATATAATCACCCTTGTTCCATCAGCCTTTTCTGAGCAAGAAAAACTTAAGGTAGAACTAATCCAATAACAGAGTTTCCTTGGTTAAGGTTTCTTTGCATGTAGACTGTCCTATAACGTAGCAGTGTGTCGTGCTGCCCTTCCTTACCGGCTGTATTTGCTTTCTTCAATGAACTCAAAGTAGCCTCGCCCGTGCTCCTCCCTGCGCCTCTTCACCCCCTTCTTATTCTTCATGCTGTCTTTGTCCTCCGCACCTTAGGACAGCAAACAACATTAAAGGCTGTTTCAGGAGAGTCTACCACATCACAGAGCGCTGGAGAAACAGACAGACAGATGGACAGACTGACAGGTGGACAGACAGACAGACAGACATGCAGGTATAGACTGACTGACAGGTGGACAGACAGACATGTTGACAGATGAGAATCAGAGATGTTGTGATAGCCAGTGGATAAGACACTCATAAACAATGCTCTTCATCAAGCCTAATTTGAGTGAATGATGCAACAACTCTTTTATTTTCTATTTTTAAATCCAGCCAAGATAAAAAGTTATTTGGTCATTAACATACAGGTATGTCTGGTCTTTTGCCAAGATTTGGAGCGACACCTGCCATGCTAATACCAGCAGTGGTACAGAACTGAAGTCTTTTTTTCTATAAAGACTTATAATCTACTGAGATTAGAAATGGGACATTCATATTCCAAAACAGTCTGTCAATTTTAGTAACTATGTGAATTGGACAGAAAACGAAGTAATATGAGTCAAAAATAACTGTATAGGCTAAACATTAGACTGTAATCTTGTACAAAATAATTTAAAATCGACCGCATTTCAAGCGGTAAAAAATTCCGATGCAAGCAAACAGTGGGCAGGCAGGCTGTCTCTTCACCAGTATGAGTCACTCTTGCTTGATTCAATTAATTGTCAATCCTCCGCTATTAAAGCAACATTATATCACTTCATGCAGGATTAGTCTACAATTCGATAGTAACGAAATAGTTGCAAAATCACAGAGCTCATGCTCAAATCCGATAGTTTCCCTGTCCCATTTAGCAAGCCTTATTCTCCAGTGATTAGTAACCTAACGGGAAGAGGTCGCTGATGTTACCGGCCGCGGCTAATGTAAGCATGGATGCCCCAGTTCGCTGTTAACGACTATTACCGTGAAATACGAAGAGGACAAGTTCAGCTTACCGTCCCTGGGAATCGACCCCGTTTGGACACCATCATCGTCAGATTTATCCATCTCCTCGTCATCGTCTTTCAGCAAAGCATCTTCATCTTCGTCGCCCGATTTATCCATTTCCACTCCAGCATCTTCATCATCATCCTCCCCCATAATATCATCATTATCGTCGCCGTCTTTAGTACCCTCATCCGGAGCGCTGCCCCCGAAGTCGGCTTCATCTTCGTCTTCCTCCTCTTCAGCCTCCATGCAGTCCCCGATTATATCTTCATCCAGGTCTTCTTCGCCCATATCGTCACTGTCCTCGGCACCATTCTCCCCCTCTTTGGGATCAGGGACAGCTCCGGATCCAGTTTGAGTCTCCTCACTCAAAGCGGCCTGCAGCCGGTCCATTAAATCGGCCTTTAGCCCCTTGTCTGACAGCTGCCTCTTTTTCAACTCGTCTTTAAGCTCGTTCACCTTTAATTTCTTTACGTTCATAAAACTCATAATGTTCTGTCAAATATAATTGTAACAAAATAAATATAGATAAATTAAACCAAAAAAAATACAGTGAATTCTTTGTTGCAGAGTAGGACCGATGACAGACCTAGTTGCCGTTGTCTGCAACCAATCCAAACAAGCTCTGCACAGACATCTGAGCGTGGAGCGTGCCAATGGAGATGTTAACAGATCCTTACCGTAATTATGCGAGTAAAAACGACAAAGACATCATTATTTTTCTGAAATATAAAACATCGCATTTCAGTGGATATAGTTTGTTTGACTTACTGAAAACTTTTAATTTGCTTAAATCTAATATAGGCCTACTACTCTTTTTTACGATTTCTTTGTCGCTGTTTCAATGATTATCTTTATTCTATTGTAATTATTTTTAATGATCTGATAATGTATTGTTTAACTGATAGGGCCTAACCAGAGCCATATAGAGACTTTCAACGGCTCTGGGCCTAACTAGTTAACTTGATAACATAGCAAACATTTTGCTTGGGCCCACTCTACACTCGACAGCAATGCCTTCATTATATAGTCCTAAATGGTCACTAAGCAACCATGGCATGAAAACAGAAGTATGGCGGAAGAGAAGGATAATGCAGGTCAAAAAAATAATTGTAGCAGTTTGTCATTCGCCCTGAGGAAACAAATTGTATAATGTTTGACTGTAATTGTGTTTGTACTGTTCCAATGCCAGGAATTGGTTTATTAACAAACGTTAAGTTAGGATCGCTTAGTGAAGACACGATCGATCAAAAAACTTGACTATACCGTACTGATGATGTGATGGTTTATGCTGCTATAAATGTCATTGGGAAACTAAAGTAAATGGCTTTAGAAAAACGTTAAAAAATTATACATTATCATTTTTAAGGGACTCTTCCAAATGAAAAATGCTCTGTTGTCTAACGGTACTTCGTATGTTGAAAGGCTTAGTTTTGGTGCATTATTGTTATTTAGAAACAGCTGTGGTATGAGTTAGTTGCAAAAATCTGGTCTTAAGCTAATTTAACGTATATTACATCAAATCATTCCATATCCAAAGCAAAAGCAGCTAGGATAGATTGTTCACCAGTTATTTGTGGCAATTTTATGTCTCACTGGTATTAGAAAGGAAATATTTGGGATAAAACTAGATGGGGTCTCTATGATCCTAAAGTCTCAATGCATTTTTGTCTAGCAGACTATATTGGCTTGTTTTTTAGTTTTTTAGTTTTGTGTAGATTTCTATGTGTTCTTTTTGTTTTCATCCTCATATCAAACTGTGTCCCTTGGACAGAGGCTGTTGTGTCTGACATCCACAAGAAGATCAGTGAGGCTTTTGATGTGTTTGACCATGAGTTCAGTAAAGTGGTCGACGTCCGGTGGGTGAACAGAAAGCCTGTCTCAATCAAACCAGAATCATGGATTAACATCTGTTATGTGAATGTGTTATAATCCACCTGTTTTGTGTTCTAGGGAGATTGGCACCATCATTCGTTCTCTGGGCTGCTTCCCCACTGAAGGAGAGCTTCACGATGTCATTGCTGAGGTAAATACAAAAGTCATAAGTCTACCAAAATCTGATGAGCTGGCGTCACCATTTGGGACTCAACCATATAACCTCCTTGGTTTCGAATGTGTCCTACCATTGCTGAGTTTGTGGACTGATTACATTTTTTATATTATTTTCTTCTTGTATTCTGTATTAGATAATGATATAGTAGAATTGTAAACGTTTATTCAATAGTAAATGTATTGAATAGCATACAGCACATGAAGCAGCAGCTTGGTTTGAATCACAGTGCAGCTGTTCTAAATGATTTGATTTCTCAGGAAACTAAGCCTGTTAACACCAAACTATAAAGATAAAACTATACTAGGCAGATATGTGTGTTGATGCCTGTGCACCTCTGTCTTAGATAGAGGAGGAGGAACCCACGGGGAATATCCGCTTTGAGAAGTTCCTCCCAATGATGACCAAAGTCATGGTGGAACGCCGGTAAAGACTGACTCAACTCTCAGACTACACACAGCTCTCTCTAAACACAACTAACTTTCAGACTAAACACAGCTCTCTAAACACAACTAACTCTCAGACTAAACACAGCTCTCTAAACACAACTAACGCTCAGACTAAACACAGCTCTCTCTAAACACAACTAACTCTCAGACTACACACAGCTCTCTCTAAACACAACTAACTCTCAGACTACACACAGCTCTCACTAAACACAACTAACTCTCAGACTACACACAGCTCTCACTAAACACAACTAACTCTCAGACTACACACAGCTCTCTCTAAACACAAGTAACTCTCAGACTACACAGGCAGACAGACAGACAGACAGACAGACAGACAGGCAGGCAGGCAGACAGACAGGCAGGCAGGCAGGCAGGTAGGCAGGCAGGCAGGCAGGCAGGGCGGGCGGGCGGACGAACGGACCGACGGATGGACCGACGGGCGGGCGGGCGGGCGGGCGGGCGGACGGACGGACAGACAGACAGACAGGCCGGCAGACAGGTACAGGAAGACAGACAGGCTGGCAGGCAGACAGGTACAGGCAGACAGGCAGGCAGAGAGACAGACAGACAGTACCTCTTCTACTGGAGGAGTCGTTAATCAGTGTGGCCCGGTTGTGCCACAGAGCAGCAGCTATTTCTGTCCTCCTAAAAACACATGAGCTGGGTTCTGTGTGCGGTCAGACCCACAGGCCGGTGAGGGTGCAGGAAGAACCATCAAAGCAGACGACACCAGGGATAACAGCTAAGCAAACTGGACTTTAAGACGTAACGCAGGACACAGAACAAAACTAGGACAGGGCTGACATACCAAAGGAGAACACAGCAAGAGCCAGTAACTACAGAGAAACCTAAAGGAGATACCAAGAGCTAATACAGAGAAACCTAAAGGAGATACCAAGAGCTAATACAGAGAAACCTAAAGGAGATACCAAGAGCTAATACAGAGACACCTAAAGGAGATGCCAAGAGCTAATACAGATAAACCCAAAGGAGATACCAAGAGCCAATACATAGAAACCTAAAGGAGATACCAAGAGCCAATACAGAGAAACCCAAAGGAGATACCAAGAGCCAATACAGAGAAACCTAAAGGAGATACCAAGAGCTAATACAGAGAAACCCAAAAGAGATACCAAGAGCTAATACAGAGAAACCCAAAGGAGATACCAAGAGCCAATACAGAGAAACCTAAAGGAGATACCAAGAGCTTATACAGAGAAACCTAAAGGAGATACCAATAGCAAATGAATACAGAGAAACCTAAAGGAGATACCAATAGCCAATGAATACAGAGAAACCTTAAGGAGATACCAATAGCCAGTGACTACAGAGAAACCTAAAGGAGATACCAAGAGCTAATACAGAGAAACCCAAAGGAGATACCAAGAGCGAATACAGAGAAACCTAAAGGAGATACCAAAAGTTAATACAGAGAAACCCAAAGGAGATACCAAGAGCTAATACAGAGAAACCCAAAGGAGAGACCAAGAGCCAGTAACTACAGAGAAACCCAAAAGAGATACCAAGAGCCAATGAACACAGAGAAACCCAAAGGAGATACCAAGAGCCAATGACTACAGAGAAATGCAAAGGAGATACCAAGAGCCAATCAATACAGAGAAACCTAAAGGAGATACCAAGAGCCAATACAGAGAAACCCGAAGGAGATACCAAGAGCTAATACAGAGAAACCCGAAGGAGAAACCAATAGCCAATGACTACAGAGAAACCTAAAGGAGATACCAAGAGCTAATACAGAGAAACCTAAAGGAGATACCAAGAGCTAATACAGAGAAACCCAAAGGAGATACCAAAAGCTAATGCAGAGAAACCTAAATGAGATACCAAGAGCTAATACAGAGAAACCTAAAGGAGATACCAAGAGCTAATACAGAGAAACCCAAAGGAGATACCAAAAGCTAATACAGAGAAACCTAAAGGTGATACCAAGAGGCAGAAGCCAACAATAGACTAATCAGGACCTCACCCAGGCTGACAAGACAAGAGAACTGTCACAAACCCTCCACACTATTTCACTGTGTGTCTGTTTGTGTCAAGAGTTTATCTATTGCATCAGTGCCTGGTGAAAGATTTGATAAGACTAACAAACTATGTTTTTCCGTGTGTGTGCGTGCGTGCGTGCGTGTGTGTGTGCGTGTATGTGCGTGCATGCATGTGTGCGTGCGCGTGCGTATGTGTCTGTGTGCGTGCGTGCATGAGTGTGTGCATGTGTGTGTGTGTGTGTGTGTGTGTGTGTGCGTGTGTGTGTGTGTGTGTGTGTTTAGGTTCCGTCCCATCCCAGAGGACCTGCTGCTCCAAGCCTTTGAGGTAGTGTGTCTCTGTTAAATTCACTGTGTTCTTTGGTTTGTGGGCCGGGTTCTTACTGAACGTCTACTTAACAGGTTCTGGACCAGCACAAGAAAGGTCACCTGGAACCAGAGGAGCTGACCAGACATCTGACCCAAGATGGTAAGCATGCAGCCAGGAGAGCACAAACTATAGCTACAGTTAAAACAATAAAGCTTTTATTTTAGTTAGCTACATGAATGACTTGTCTGACTGTGTGTGTGACTGTGTGACTGTGTGTGTGTGTGTGTGATTGTGTGTGTGTGTGTGTGTGTGTGTGTGTGTGTGTGTGTCTTCAGGGGAGCCGTTCACTCAGGAGGAGATGGAGGAGATGCTGTCTGCAGCTCTGGACCCAGAGAAGAACGTTATTTTCTACAGAGATTTTGTCAGTATGATGACCGTGGACGATGACAGATAGCCACCACTAGAGGGCACTGTTGTCCCCCGGGCTCACAAGCTGTTCTGTAAATAAAACCACAAACACAAAACCTAAAGCCTTCCTCAGTCATTGGCCTATGGGAGCTCCTGCTTGGCAGTCTGGAATTGACTGTATCATTTCCCAGGCCGAATTGGTTGTTCCAAAGGGGTTTGTAATAATAACAATTCATTTTATTTTTAGCACTTTTCTTGAGACTCAAAGCGCTTTACACAAACAACGAACGGACCGACAGCCACTGAGCCACTGTGCTGCCCGAATGCTAGTAGTGAATGCTAATTGGTTTGACCCAGAATTGACTTATTATGATATTAACTAAAGGCAAAGTAATCATCTATAGCATGATAATAATGTATCTAATCTTATAAATGTTGGTTATAAATATTTACTATTAGTGTATGTACACTACACATGGTAATAGGACACAGTTATGTATGGAAGCCCATAAGGGACTTTATTCAAATTGTAATGTAAACTTGAAAATGCAAATGAAATTCAACGATAGCATTATCACTTTCCACATTTGTATGTGTTATTTGAGACAAAATGTAAATTAAAATGTAATAATTCCATTTGCATTTGCATTTCCAAATGCTTCAGTGGGCATTCTGTGTCAATATTCAAATTCAAATGCAAAAGCTGTTTGACATTACATTTTCAAAGTCCCACCCCGCCATACTGCGGACAATATTCAAATGTTAATTCAAACTTGAAAATGAAAATGCAATCTAAAAAATGTATATTATAATTTGAATAAAGTCCCTTATGGGCTTCCATAGTTATGTATAAGTCAAAGTATTCTCATGATTGTTTCTACTTATTATGTATGTATGCATAACTGATATGAAAGGACTCTTATGTCAGTGGGAGCACATCACATATGCACTTTTCTGATAGGACACTTGTCTATCACACCAACCAACATTCAGCTTAGGTCGTTCTATTCACCAACGGTCACATCCTGAGCTAATGTCGTAAATGACCATCAGATAGACGAACACAATTCACATCACTCTTTTCCATATTGACAGAATCCTATAGTAATACCTGTTATTTACAGCAGATGGCGCTATGTATCTATTACTAAAGTCCCTAATTCAGAATGATGGCCTTGCACAGACACTGCTAGTCAATTACTCCATTCGGACAACGAACACCCGAGTTGTGGAAATAATTATACGGCCTGATTAGGGGATTAATTCAGCTATTCAGCAGACCACCGGCTTCTTGTTCTCTTCGATGCTTTTCTAGTGAGAGACACTGACTTTCGGTGTAAAAAAAATCGCACTAAAATCCTATGATAGACAGAGTGTAAATTAACTGGATCTCTGAGGGACGAGAGACGGCCCAGTTTACATCTATCTAAAAATTACTTTTTCTTGACCACCATAGAATTTTTGCTGAGGAAGTCGAAGAACAATGGGAAAGAGTGACAGCTTTTAGACAGTTCAGCCTTCTACAGTTGCTTGTCGTCATGCGTCGTTCACATTGCTTGTGAAAGGTCCCACTGTTTCGCTGTTGCTCTGCAGAGGTTTCCTGGGGCCAACCTTTAACCAGCTAAGATATTAATCTGTGTTCTTAAGAGTCAAACCTAGACCTCTTAGTGTTTACTTGAAAAATGAGCAGCCTGCCTGTCTGTCAATGTTGTACGCTAAAGCGCTATTGGTCGATATCTAAGGAGGGGGTCTACACAGGACCCTCCCCCTTCCAGATGTGTGCCTCTCTCTCCCAGTCAGTCTACACCTCTGGCTCCCACAGCGCGGAGCTACTCAGTGAGAACAAAAACTGCCAGCGGAGAATTAGGGCTGCGGCTTTTGTTGCAAGGCAAGCGCTGCGGGCGCACGGCCACAGCTCGAGCACTAAAGCGAGCCTGTGCGTCAACGGACAAACCTTGTGAGGAGTCTTTTTTCCAGACAGGAGACCTGTGTGATATGTCGCGGAATTCCAAAGTCATTAGACTACAGTATAGACATTGGGACTAATAATCGCCGACTGGCTGGGCTTTTTCTAAGGACTATACTTAACCTACTGTTTATTTCCATGGTTGCCAAATGGATATCGAATGCGCGTGATATTGGCTTGATTCTGGAGACACGGAGGGGCGTGGAAGTAATTGAAATCGATCTGGTCTCTTGGATGTGAAACAACACAGTTTGATTCCCTCTTCTCCCTTACCCCTTTTCTTCTCTTCAGCATGACTTCTCTCTCTGGAAGTAAGGAGAGGTCTGTCACCAGCCGAAGCCGAAAATACGGGGTAGGTGGTGCATGTAAGCGGCTAAGGTGGAGTACTCCGTAACAACGGAATGCTTGGTGTTTTACGCTGCAGGCTAATGCACGCATAAGTTAGTTTGATCGTGGGTATTGAATTTAATATGAAAATACAAATACAGCTGTTGCTATTTCTAGCATGAAAAAAAAATAGAAAGAATACTGGCGATGGCTTTTGGGATATTGTATTCGCTATTTGCAATTCCAAGTGACACAAAAATCTTTAAGGTGGCCAAAAATTGATTTTGCGCTAATAAGCCACATCACAGTTCTTTTTAAAGGTCTCCTAACTTGGCTTCCTTATGTATCCAGTATTTTTGCGTAAAACTGTATATAACAGAGAATATTGCGTCTTTATTGTAGTTTTAATTTATATTTATATTTCATTTGAGTATTTCGTCTGCTGTAATATACTATTGTGCTCATTCTATAAGGAATATATTTGTATTTTTGCGTATACACCCTCAATGTTGTTGCGTTCCACAGATGACTGACACATCCCCAACCAAATCTGCCTCGTTCTCCCCGGAGACATGGTACCGAAAAGCTTATGAGGAATCGCGCGCCGGCAGTCGCCCCGCGCCCGAAGGGGCCGGTTCTATGCCCAGTTCCACCGGCTCCCCTTCCCCCGGATCTGGAACATCTTCCCCTGGGTCCTTCTCTGGCTCTCCTGGGACCATATCCCCAGGGATAGGGACGTGCTCCCCGGGGTCCTTAGGCGGTTCCCCAGGGTTCGGTACTGGGTCACCGGGTTCCGGTAGCGGCAGCTCCCCCGGTTCAGAGAGAGGAATATGGTGCGAGAACTGCAACGCGCGGCTGGCGGAGCTCAAACAACAAGCCCTGAAGCTGCTCATACCTGGGCCCTACTCAAACAAGGTAAGCC
>JAVQIZ010166553.1:0-12473 GCA_036023535.2 Galaxias brevipinnis
AGAAAGGCAACAGTAACTGAAATAACCACTCGTTACAACCAAGGTATGCAGAAGACCATCTCTGAACGCACAACACGTCGAAACTTGAAGCAGATGGGCTACAGCAGCAGAAGACCACACCGGCTGCCACTCTTGTCAGCTAAGAACAGGAAACTGAGGCTACAATTCACACAGGCTCACCAAAATTGGACAATAGAAGATTGGGAAAATGTTGCCTGGTCTGATGAGTCTCGATTTCTGCTGCGACATTCGGACGATAGGGTCAGAATTTGGCGTCAACATGAAAGCATGGATCCATCTTGCCTTGTATCAACGGTTCAGGCTGGTGGTGGTGGTGTAATGGTGTGGGGGATATTTTCTTGGCATACTTTGGGCCCCATAGTACCAATTGAGCATCGTTTAAACGCCACATCCTACCTGAGTATTGTTGCTGACCATGTCCATCCCTTTATGACAGTGTACCCATCTTCTGATGGCTACTTCCAGCAGGATAACGCGCCATGTCACGAAGCTCAAATCATCTCAAATTGGTTTCTTGAACATGACAATGAGTTCACTGTACTCAAATGGCCTCCACAGTCACCAGATCTCAATCCAATAGAGCACCTTTTGGATATGGTGGAACGAGGGATTCGCATCATGGATGTGCAGCCAACAAATCTGCTGCAACTGAGTGATGCTATCATGTCAATATGGACCAAAATGTCCTTAATTAAGGCAGTTCTGAAGGCAAAAGGGGGTCCGGTCCAACCCAGTACTAGCAAGGTGTACCTAATAATAAAGTGGCCAGTGAGTGTATACATAAACATATTACACATACCTGGCAAAGATTTAAACATACAGATGATCAAGGATAAGACACAGTATTCGACACTCCAGCTCCTACACGTAAAAATGACAGTCACAACTTTGTTTAGACCGTACACTTCAACCATTTCGCTCTTGTTAGTAAACTTTCTAGATCATGGTTAATTAGCTTCCATACATTCAACAAAGCAAAACAAGCGAAATATGCTTACAATTGTATGTTCGGCTTACATTGTTAACCACACACTTTACATAGTTGATCAGACTTGTATGGGGATTATAACATTATTTAAAAAAAGGAGCGGAGCTCCAGTTTCTACTCTTATCGACCTATTCCATTTTTTCCTCACCCCAATCCTCTGCCAAGTGCCGAGCATGGCTAGCTTGACCGTATTCTCCATGTGTGCCCTTGAACACTCATGTTTCTTATTTTATTCAGAAAGGTGTTTCATGTCCATTACTCCTGACACAGGCCACTTTCTCTCAGCTTGTACCAACTATGTGAGAAGCCTCGCGTGTACTTTTCTTTACTGTTCTGGCTAGCCTGTTGTTCTATTTAAATTTTTGGTTGATCTGGTCCAAGCACTTTCACTCTTATTTTCTCTACCAAAGTTCTCCTTTTGAAAGGGTTTTGATGAAGAGATAAAATCGAATTAGAAGTCGCCTGACATCCTGCGTCTTGCATCTCTGCGTTCATCGTGGTCGTCTTCTCTGGATCCTATGGCAGATCACAAACCAACTTTATCGACCACAGGCGGACTCTGCTTGGGGCTGTAAATATACAGCCCTTCTGGCAGTAGATTTGAGGATGCTGATTGGCAAAATTTATGTTGCCGCTGTTGCTATGTGCATTTCGCTATATCATTATATCATATAATCACTTTTTTAATAAAATTAGTTATTCTAATAATAATAATACATTGGATTTATAAGCGTCCTTTTTAATAATATTATTGCTATTGTTATATAATTTACAAAGTAAATTACTGCATTAACCTAGAGGACAACCTTTCATATAAGTGAGTCCCTGTACCGCTAAGTGATGATTTACGAACAAATCTTTTTGAACGAATTGCTTTAGTGATCGAATCTGAACTATTATGTCAAATTAATCAAACTTTCACTGACTCATTAAATATTGCCACTTCCGTGCTAAACAAAACCCGCCATTCAATGCTTTCATATCAACATTCCATTTATGTTATCACTCACGTGTCCAAGTCGGCATCCATCATACACTGAGAAAACAAAATAGACTTCCTGCTATTAAGTGTGACATTTGCGATAGTTAGACTCATGCACAAAGTCACGTTCAGTCCGACTCTCTGATTGTTCAAGTCTCTCATAGTTCGACTCTCCTATAGTTCGACTCTGATAGTTCAACTCATAGTTCGTCTCTCTATAGTTTGACTCCGATAGTTCGTCTCTGATAGTAAGTTTGACTCACTGATAGTTCACTTCAAGTCACGTTCAGTACGACTAGTTCCAAATAGTTCGATTAATTTACATGAACTGACTTGAATGAGTTGACTCCTTAAAAATAGTCGAACTGCACATCACTATTCCCAAGGTTAGTCGACCCAGATATAGACAAACTAACACAGCCAATCATAATACCAGACAATACTGTAACCAGGAAGGAGAACCGGAGACTAAAAAAGATTGTAGCTCCGTAACGCGATAATTCACCCATTTCCGATGTTTTGATATGTTTTTCATCAGATACCAATGTTGTATTTTAAACACTGTATCGTGATTTAGCGTTTTGCAATCAAACAGCAGCATGTAAAATGTGTTTAGAAAATGAATCGCGTCATCGGAAGTCCTTCCTGATTCATTTTAGACTTTCGCTACTCTCAGCCAAGGAGAGAGCATTTGTTGGTTCACACGTAGTTGGGTATTTTTGAAAACGGAGGTTTTTCGACCCTCGTTTAAAAAAAAAGCTCTGTCCACACAAGCACGGTTAAAAAAAAATCTCTGTCCACACGAAAACGCAAAAAAACGCTGTGTCAAGAGAACGCCAAACCATGTTGGCCAGTCAGAAGCTTGAAAAAAAAAGGGTGCGTTAGGGATTACCAAGGCAACCGTCGACAGCTGACAGTTTGGCTACATTTAAACGACATCTAAGGACCTAAAGGCGCACACTCTGATGTAACAAAGGAAAAACCTCTGGCCGTGATTGTTTTTGATGTCCACACGTAAACACTGAAAACTGCGTTTTAAAAGAAATCCACCCTAGCCGGCGTTTTCGAAAACCTCGGTTCTCAGTGACGAAAAACGCCGTTTACGTGTGGACGAAAGGCCAAAACGAATAAAAAACCCTCCCTTTTAAAAAAAATACCCGGCTACGTGTGGACGGGGTCTAAGTTTGATTCGTTCAACGATCTATGGGCATTGTGGTGTACAATAAACTAACCATTTAAATGCCGTGGGTCAGAAAAATACGTAAATTTTACTTACGTTGATCATATAACCCGAATGTTTCTTCACAAACATGTCCCATGTTGATCATGCCCCAGAAGACCCAGTCCGGTGGTGTACCACTGTTTTTTCTTTCCTATACTGAGCCTATGCGGCTGCCACATTAAAATTTAATGAACAACTCAGACCCGAAGACCCAGTTGAGGGGTGAACCATGCATCTATTTTTTCTATATTATGCCTATGCTGAACGAAGTAAACGAATAACTTGAACACAACTGTTGATGCGCATACGCGACCAAAACTAACTAATCACTCTCTGAGACTACACGTTACTCCCGAGTAATTTTAAAGATTCGCTAAAAATGACACATCACTACTACATGACATTGAAAATATTGATGCCCCCTGGCCCTGATATTTCACCAGCTAGCCAATTAGTTAGCTAGAATCGCATTTAGTTTTTTTACCAGTGTTATGTATTATTATACATTTTTAAGAATGCTGGTGAAAGGATATGTGAGGAAAATTGGGGGGAGAATCGCCAAAAAGTGCGTACATTATGGTGCATACATTAGAGTTGTCATTGTGGTAATGTAAGTACTCAGCAGGTGGTGACTTGCTAACTAGCAAGCTGACACACAGAGACCCATGGTCATAAGTTAACCAACTGGTCATTAGCTAGCTGTCGTCAAATATTTAAATCAGCAAAAACGCACTGGGTAAACTATATTTTCATTTGTGTGACATATTACATTAGAAAATGTAATACAATTTCACTTAAATTACGAGACTTAATTTACACGAAAAAGGTTCCTGTTTAGACACTTACGTTCTATCTACTCTTCCTATTGATTTGAATGCGTAGCCAAAATGCTGAATCGTCACGAGGATGTCAGCTAAGAAATGGTAGGACCCACTTTCGGGGTGTTTGTGTATTATTGTAATTGTTTTACAACATTTGTTCAGGCAGAGCTAGAAAAAAACATAATTTAATATTCACTACTAAAATGAATTAGTAAAAAAAACATTTTAGAACCCCCCCCCAACCCTATGGACCATAGTCAGAGACACGAGTCAACTAATGAATTCCCAGTCGATGCTTCTGTTTTGACATCATGCATCATACATTAAGCTCTAACAAATTGCCAGATTGCTAAAAGCTTTTAAGCATAAAATACAGGCTAATCAATAATTCAATCACTACAGCCCATTTGGGGATGTGTTGATGCATATGTGTAAGTTTGCATGTATGCATGCGCCTTTGAACATGTATGTGGGCATGTGGGATAGTGTGTCTGCATATTTGTGTTGGGAAAGTTGTGGTTTGGGTTGAACTGTGATTTAAGTCTTGTGGCCATATGGCCTCACGGGAAGCTGTAATTAATTTGACTCACATCCCAGTGTGTGACCAACCTTTAGAAGCACGAAATCGAAGCAAACAACTCTAATTGAACCACAGGGGACTCCTTTGTCCCGAAGGGAGACGTCTGACTTGTTCATGCCTTAGACCGGGCATACAAGTGCAGTCTTCTTCTTCTGCTACCCTAACTCTTTCTAACTCCAACCAACAAGAAAGCCACTCCTAAAACTGATTGTCAAATATTATATATACAAAACATATACATTTTTTACTTTTTATTTTGTGTTACTTCCTTTGTTAGTGCACCATTGCACTTCAAAATACTTCAAGCCAAATCATTTAGAAAAAGCAATCAATGCATCCACTTATTCAAAAACCATATAGTTTACACATACCACACCCCAACCTGGTCTCATAGGATTTGTTGCCCATAGTACAAACATTTGGCCCAGGGACAAACTTACAAATAGATACAAAATATCACAAGGCAGGAAAAAAAATCAAAACCAGACAGCAGGTGCATTCAAACCTGACAATACTGGATTACTACACCAGCACCCAAACCCCTTATGCCACCACCCATGCACGGATATCCAAATCACCAACAAGTAATTTATTTAAAAAGATGGCATTGTTTTACAAGAAGTAATGTTCGTTTGGTTGCTGACAGCCAGCTGGAGTGGCACACAATACTAAAAGATGGACTAAGGCCTGCACGGTGGCTTTTGGTAAAGCACATCATCTCCATGCTCAAAGAAAACACAAAATCAAGGCTTCTAAGAAAGGAACAGCTGCCCCTTAGTAAAACATGAACATTTTGAAAGTCTTCCAGCAGACCAATGATCCTAAACAAACTTCAAAATAGCACCAGAAAATTGGGAATGAGATCTTAAAACAGTCGGGAGAAGGCATTGTTATAGAATAAATTATAATGGTTATACAAGATGAGTAAAGTAACTGCTAGAAGAGAGAATCAGAATAATTCTTTCATTTTTTTCTTTGCCAAAGGTAATGGTCTTAGAGATAAAAAGCCATTCTTCTAGTTGAACCATGTGTTGACTTTGTCCCCGGTATTATCATCCTTTCAAGGAATATTGTTGGTTTTATTTTTTTTCAATTGTTCTACATTGTTGTTCTGTGGAGTATCCTATGGAAGCCCATCTCCGCCAATGTGGAGGGGGGAAAAAATCCTGTAAGTCATTATTATGAGAAACGTTCTCAAAATAATGAAATAGTATCGTAAAATAATGAGAAGCTTTCTCAAAATAATCACTTTGTTTCTCATTTTGAGATACAATCTCGAAATAATCGCTTAAAATAATGAGAAACATTCTACCTCCACTAAGTCGCGTGCAGTGTCTTCTGTCATTGTAATCGGGGCACAGGATTTTGGAGCACTGATGTAAAGTAGCCTAGCATACAAAACATTAGCTACCTATACAATAAAGCATTTTCAATCTAAGAAAATACATAATATGCGCTCCACTGTGCTTAGTCTGCCTGCAAGTGCACCATAGCCACCATAGACATGAGTAGGCTATATATCATAGCCTATATCATTGAGTATAGTATGTGGATACTGGATAGTATAAAATTACTGTATGTGATAAATAATAATGACAAAAATAATTATTAAGTCAATATTTTGAGATACTATGTCATAAATTCAAGATAAGTAAGTCATTATTTCGAGATACAAAGTCATTATTTTGCGAAAGCTTTTGATTATTTTGAGATACTAAGTCATTATTTCGAGAACGTTTCTCATAATAATGACTTATCTTTTAGTCCTACACCCTGGCAGAAATGGGCTTCCATAGCTTCCCTTTGGATGAGACTTGGTCTCACTGGGACCTGTATGGTTGAAATAAAACTTGATCATCCATGGTCAAGGAAAGCTGTTGAATGCAGATATTTTAATAATGCCATTTCTTAAGATTTTCAGATTTAAAATAAATATGTTGGTTCTATAAAGATACTAGTAATCAAGTAATAGTAAAAGAGAGCTTCTTAGAAGCTTTAAGTATGCCATTGCCCTTGGGCCCATGCTTCCTTGTCCCCTATGACCCCTCCACCTCTGTTTATCCTGTCTCCATCCTATTGCTATTAAAATACTAAATTATTCATCCTGGTTGTAAAATGATCAATACCACTTTTTCATAAAGGGTTGGACCACTTAATAATTGACAAAATCCTGATGGGACCTCTGCCCTTCATGGATACAAAAACCTCAATATGTGATCATATTATATGATCAAAGCAATAATCCCACACACAGTTCTTCATTACAATACAACGTGTGTGTGTGTGTGTGTGTGTGTGTTAAATAATTCTCCTGCTTCACTTGTAGGCCAACGGGTCATGCCCATTCAAGTTAGGAGCAGGCCCGGACTGGCAGTTCGGGCAAATGCTAGAAGGGCCGGTCCAATGACAGTTCTGGACCGATCTGATTCCCTTGTTAAAATTTTTTTTTAAGGTAGTCATTCAAATTGTCAGAATCACAGCCCCACTTGTGATATGTACTGGAACACTTTCATATAGGGCCTCTCCTGTAGTGGATAGTTTCAATCTATGACAGAAAATAACCAATTAATAAGAGGGAGAAACCGTGAAATTATCAAGTACAATTTTATTGATGACTACAGAGTCTGATGCAGAGTCTGTACACAGAGAAATTACTACAGTCAGATCAGTCTAACGACATAGCAAGTTCAGATTAGTTGACAAGGTTGAAACGAGTATATTGGTCTAAGATAAACAATCATCCCATTGGTCAAGGCGGAGGGGAATGGACATAATTAGCATTAATAAGGACACGTACATAGGACACGTAGACGTCATTGTATGTTATGTCTAAGACACAAAACCTTGGCCTTCAGTCTCTCCAAAAGGCACATAGTGTCTCTTTTGTGACCTGGTCTTCACTTTGACCCTTCTTCACATTGGAACAACAGCTTAGGCCTGAACATCTGTGAGGATGCCAACATGTTCCTTACACTCCCTAATAATGGCCAATGATTTGCCTCAGGACCTGGCATGCAAAGACTCAGGACCTGGCATACATTCAGCAGCTAGCGTTCCTCAATCTGTCTTCTGTATATCTAACTTAGCTCTCATCCTAAAATAACACCAGGTCATATTGTTCCTTGATCAAAGTTTGGTTATAATGTAATCACAAATTGAAAGCAACTTAATATTGAACCAGGCAGTGTAACTGTATTAGAATATACAACTTAGATCTCACTGACAGTTTGGATAGAATTATCCTATTTCCCAAATGCCAAGGATTACTTTTTTCTTAATTTGGGATCCTGATATTCAACACATTCATCATTTACTCGTTTGGGTTATTTATTATTGGGTATTATATTAAGTAGAATGACCTACCTTAAACCAAAATTCCTCTGTTTCTTATTTATTATATTAACAGCGTTAAAACACAATAAATAAAGATAAACTACACACATCATTGCAGTTTATAAAACATCTAATTGGGCGGGCTTCTGTAGCTAAGTAATTAACCAATGCAGACCTACCTAACTCACTACCATCCATTATAATAATTCTGAACACAAACGGAACAATTTGATAACCAGTTTGGATATATTCATGGAATTTGCTGATTATTTTTAAATGAATGTGCCTATCATAGGATTGCTCCATCAAATTTTGGGAAGAATCATTTTAATTGTTTCATTGGGTACTCTCGTCTTGCCCACTTGAGAAGGGTGCAAAGTCCAAGTACCTTAAAGATGGTAATTTAGCTGATTGGAGTAATTGTACTTTACCTGCGGTATTACTGGAATATAACTGCAGTATGTTGTTTGTTTATTAACAAAATGATTACTTGGTGAACAAATTCCCACCGCTGGTCAGCAATGATTTTTTCCATCTGGCTTTTGTCACTTTCAGCAGTTTTGCTTTTCAGGAGATCAAGCACCACCCACTTTAGTTCACAGATCTATTATAGAAAAGTTACAAAGCCCATAGTCCACGCCAAGGGGAGCTACTCTCTCTCAGAGAAAACACTGCTCCTGAACTGCCTCGTTTGAAGTCCAGCTTTCTTCCGTAACTTATCTACGTCACTAAGTCACACATTTGCATGATGCACACCTAGCGGGGATTTTGGATAGTGGTTTCGCCATGTCAAGAAAACGCTGTTTTCGTCAGTGCAAAGGCAAATTCTCTTTGTTTGGCCAGCTGAACAATCAGAGCAGACTGGGCTCATCGGGAGGGGGGCGTTAAAGAGACTGGAGCTAAAACGGAGTGTTTCAAACAAAGGTGAATGGAGGTGCTGCAGACCCAGGCAGTTTGGAAAAAATGAATAGTTTATTGAACATTAAAACGCGCAAACCTATACTAGTAGAACTCATAAATAAAGGTATGAACCTGAAAATTAGCATAATAGGACCCCTTTAAGATCAAGTTGAAAATATATTTTTTTATTAAACATATGCGTAAAGGCATTTCAACAAAGTTTTGTGTTTTAACGATTCTAAATTTTGACACCAAGATTAGCATTTTGCTAATGTATATCGGTTTCAATTATCAGTTATCGGTCTCCTTGATTTCTAATAATCCGTATCGGTATTGGCCCTGAAAATACCTTATCTGTCAACACCTAGTCCACATAACGTCAACATATAGCTTTTTGCTCTTTTCCTGAGATTTCTTGAGTTCCATAAGCAATAGAGAATGGATGGATGGATGGTTCATGTATTTAACTGTGTTAATTGTGTTGATGTTCTGTTTATCGCTGTGAAAGAGCCGGCCACCTAATAATAATAATAATAATGATGATTACAATAATAATGTACAATTACAAGACGTAACCGGCTGCTACAGCTAATAATAAAACATTTTCTTAACACATCAAATTTTAAGAATGTAATTCTAGTCAAATGAAAAATGTATTAGAAGATGGACAAAATGTATTTTATTTTACCTGATGACAAGTTCATTCATTCAGTCATTAGTTTGGAAGAGTCAATATTTATTGGTCAAATTAACTCAAATTCATGTGTCTACGTACATTTTATTCCTTGAAGAGAGAAGTTATTTTATGGTACATTACTTAAAACTTTACAAGAACTGAGAATTCTTTTGAAATGTCCCCCAAAGTTGTAAACCTGTAAATAATTGTATAAGTCAGTAAACTGTTACACTTAATCATATTTATATGTTTTTATAAATATGTATTAAGTTGTGTGTACTACTGATATTTCAGTAAGGTTTTCACAGTCATATCTATAATATAGATGTTTAAATTGCCGGTATGAACCACATTAGTGGCACAACTGAAGATAGTGCAGCATAAGAGACAGAAAGGCAGACAAAAGAGTTCAATGTTCAACTTAAGTGTTTAAAACCATGTATGTATATGCCAATGGGGTGAGTGTGTGTGTGTGTGTGTGTGTGAGTGAGAGAGAGAGAGAAGGGGACTAAGCATTTTTTATACAGGTCCTCAATGAATGAGAGAGTACAACAGGTTCCCAAATGAACATGAATTATTTTCAACAGCAGCTGAACGCCCTGAACAGAACATGCACACACAAAACCACACACACAATGAAGAATTGTTGGGAGTAGTTTTTCTTATTTTTGACTCTCCTTCAATGTGCTTTGATTGACACAAGAAGGACGGGAAGTAAGGCGTGAGGCTGAATGTTAAGGGCTTTCGGTTAAATCTCTGGTCTCTCAAATTAACATTGAAAACCACCTCTCTGAATGCCTACTCGGTTTCTTGCTTCCGCTCCAGCCTAATCGCTATAGTCCCCTTCTTTTCTCTCAAAATACAAAGTGCATCCATTTGATCCATTAGAGAATTTGCAAGGAGATACAAAACTGCTAGACACTACAGTTGGGTAAGCTGTTTAATAAGAATAATAGTACACCTATATTTGTCTTAGCACTTTTCTGTAAAAAGTGTGTTAGTTTGTCCATTGGAAAATCTGCCAAGAGAAAAGTATGGATAACATGGAGTTTCGACTATCTATATGAAGTTCACTGGTTGTGTTCAAACTTGTACTGTCATCTGTTTGCCATGCTTTATATTATTCAAACATGTCTACATTCTGATTAAAGTAAAACCTTCTATGAATCATTCTCTATCAATAAATAAAGTGTAAAAGTGTTGGATAAAATACAGTAATGCTGTCATGAATATGGGGACACATGGTGATAAAATCCCCTATTTATAAAGAGCTTTCGTATGACCTATAATCTTCGCAAGGCATTCAATCTAGGATTGGAACCTTGACCACAGACGCTTGTGAGGTGTTAAGACTTTGGTTTACAGATATACAACAAATCATTTAACACATCACACTTGCATTGCACAAACTTGCACACTGATGAACATGTACACATACACCTTAACAGACAGTTACAATTACATCTTTTACACCCTGAAATAGGACCTTTTTCCTTCATCAGTTTTTTTTTTTACCCTGTGAATGAAACACATGTCCAACACTTTAGGTTTAAACTATAGGTTGCGATACATAAAAAAGGCAACAACACAAGATCACTACTTCGTCTTCGATCCATGTTTTAATCCTATTAATTGTATAGCAAGCCTACATTTGCCTGTAAAAACGTAAAATATATTTGCAATTTAATTTCAAGAATAAAATATTTAGCTGCCAAGCAAAATGGTGAACCTAATATTTTCTCATTCCCACTGTCAAAACAGTTGATGAAGTCTTATGACAATACCTATCCCGTGTATACATAAAGCATATTCTCACACTCAAAATTGTTACTTCCTCCACCCGGAAGTGTTGCTAGGGCCTTTGTTAACAAACATACTGATCTCTTGTATACATACAGGGTGATCTCTGTAAAAACAGAAACCAAATGCAATGCAACCCAAACCAATTCAAAACCTACATCTATAAACAAAACACAGCAAGTGCCTTCCCACTCTCAAAATAATGCATCCTTCTATAATTAATTTAAATCTATTATCTTGGTTTATTCAAGCTGTTCTGCTACACTGAACAGTGAAAAGCTACACAGACCAGTTCCAGAACAAATAACATGCTGTCATCACACATATCGATATCAGATTTGGGCAATTCTTCCTATGAAAAGTAAAAATTAAGTCACCGCAGCTGAGGCTTGCCACAGGGATTTTTTTGTTTACCTAATTTCACCTTTGTGAGTTTAATTGTAAATTGAAACAGTATGTGGAAATCCAAAATTACTACTAAAGCTACTTTTCCTAAATATATATTTTGCCTTGGCATTATGGTGAGGCTAATTGTGTGTTGTTGGAAAGATTCTGTGAAGAGCAATCTGTCGTTTTTTTAGATTAGGTAGAGCAGACAGCCACCTTAGTGCTTCTGTGATATGAGAACGCAAGACGACTGTCAAATAACTGGCATGGATAACAAGTCTTGATGGCATTTAATTTTTTTAAAGGACACCACAAATAAATAGCACAAGTCGTATTGTGCATACTTCACTGTTTTTGCGATAAAGATTTTACAAATCATATATTCAAGGTTGTACTCCAATCTAAAATATCATGTGGTGGCCCACAATGATTAAGGCTTGGCCACACTTATACTTCAAACTGGAGACTAAACAAAATGACATGGTTCACCCAGATCGGATGCTAGAAAAACTAAATTGTGCAGACAATGGGCAGCCTTGCGTTTCTTGGCTTGCCCTCTGGTAACAGCTGTGACTAGTCAACTACAGTTGCTAGGAGTACAAAAAGGCCCATTAGTTTGTCTTACAGTCTGACAGATGGTGTGGGGTCGGGACTAATTAAGGTCATGCTTAGGGTTAGGGTTTGTAGTCATGGATTAGGCTCTGTGATTGGTCTTTAACTCAGATTGGCGGTCAAACTGTGCTGGTTTCCTAGGACTCCATGT
>JAVQIZ010166591.1:0-14882 GCA_036023535.2 Galaxias brevipinnis
TGAAAGAAAACAAGTGTTTCAACTTTCAGTTGTTAGTTTGCCTTAAAAATGTATGTCTATAATTTTATTTGGAAGGGTGTTGATGTTACATAAATTGATGCTTATTAAAAATGTTTTTACTGAAACTGCTGTCACATGGTTTTCTTTGTTCTTAAAGTATAAGTGGAAACTGAATTTGTTTGCAATTGGCATGACAAAGTGTTTTTGGTTGTGTAGTTCTCATAGCCGCAACTACTTTTACTAATTGTCCAGTTGAAAAGGTGTGTATTAAATGGTTAGTTGTCAACACCACAAAAAGTTCAAAAATGGTTCAACAGTGAAAGTTTTTTTTACCGGCTATTTATTCAACCAATGGAGACCTAATTTCGCCAGGTGAAACTTCGGCTAAAGGTGAACGTTCAGTCAACCTCTCCATACAGCTGGTAAGAAAACTTTCACTTCTAGCCCATGTTTGAACGTCCATTGAACGTTGGTATAGTTGTGAATTGTACGTCTTTTCGACCTCTTCTCAACCAAAAAATTCTCACTGGGGTGAGTGCAGGTGATGGAAACTTGTTAGGATCACAGGAAGTAAAGGGAACGATTGTAATAAAGGTATCGTACAAATAAGATTTGTTTTGAAGCATTTGACTCATAGTGAGGTTAACTGCATGGAAGAGGAGAAACAAGCGGGTGCAGATGAGCATACACTCGGTTTAACAATATAATGCAAACTCCTAGCTAATACAAATAACCCAATTATAAGAAAAAACGTGTCATAATCGTAATATCCCTATAAAAGATAACCATAAACCTACTCTGCAATACATTATTAAAGAAACGGGATAGTCTATCATTGTAATAAATGGATTAGTGATAAACAAAAATAGCTACGTTTTTATTGTTGTAACAGCATGTGTGTAAAACCACCAGTTACCTGCTGATGCAGGCCTCTAAAAGAATATTCCAGGAAATATCAGCAATTGAACAGCAATATTAAATGTATCATTAATCTTTCGATTAAACTCACTCTTTACTATGTACATGTATTGTAAATGCAAAAAACGTTTTTGCATGCAATTGGGGATATGGGTGGCATACCTTTCTCAACCTCTTCCCTACCTTATTTCAGGTGAGATATACCCACTACAAGGCTTAAACTCAGGCCTCACATAGAGGTTCAGTTTGCAGTGAGTGAAAAGGCCTACTGACAGGTTGGGAGACTGTGAAAATCCAAAAGACAGGTTTTCAGGAACAGGTGCACTGTTAGGATTCAGATTTGATTTCTAAAATCATTATAAATAATAATATCTTTCAGTGCGTATTGGCAATTCAACACAATTGCAGAAATATACCCAAAAAGTATTTCTTGATAGAATTGCATATCCCAGCTTTTATTAATTGACCGTTATTAAATAGAGAAGTAGACTAATAGGTCAAGCAGCTATATATTATACACGTTTTTTTTAGACTTTCAAAAGAAACTTAAGAAAACATACCTGTTCTGTCAGGCCCATGAGTGTACTGCTTGACTGTTTATGCTCTTAATTGTCTCTTACGTCTTTTAATTATTTTATTTATATAAAACAGGTGTTGTGTGTATATAAAAACAAATCTAAAATTGAAATCTGAAGCTGACACCCTTGGGTTTTTAGAACGCCACACTTAAATTAAAGTTATTATTATTATGAAATGGCAGTGAAGATGCTTTTGCTTTGTTGATTAATTCTCCTTCAAAAAAATGCAGAAACACAAAAAAAACAGGACATATACACACGCACACGCACACACACACACACACACACACACATACACACACACTCACTCACTCACGTTCTAGCAGGGCACACAAACACAAAGCCATGAGAGAATAGACATCACATTAGCATTGAGGTGGTAAATCGTCCTTCAGAAGCATTCCTCCAGGGAGTCAGCAGTTCAGAGTTATCGAACCACTATCTGATTACTAAAAGGCTGTCTTCGGTTATAAATGAACTGCTACATGTGTGTGGTATTGGTAATGGCAGGGCCTTGGGAGTAAAAGTAATATTGGGTACTGTAAATGATATTAGGTTATAGTGGTGGTCGGAGTGCAGCTGCCACTTGGCAGTCTCTTCATTATTTGTATTATTGCTGGACGCTGTGATGTCTGAACGGGTGAGGAGTGAATGCCCCTTTATGGTATGAGGGTCTACCTGGTTGGACAGGATGTTTGGTTCTGTACATTAAGCATTTACTTCAGATAGACACCAGATAGACTCATGTGTAGTGTAATGTATGGGGGGCAGAGACAGCTTTAGATACTCTTAATAGAAGAGACGTGTATAAACAGCAGGACAATATAATGGTTTATCCAGCATATAGACAAAAATACAAATACTCAGATTAGAATAAAGCAAAGCAAACTTTGGTGTCAGATGGATTTAATTGCATAATTTCATGTTCAATTGACAACAGTGGACTTATATCCAAACACAGATTGTTTTTCACACCCTATAGACACAGCTTCCTGTACACTCCAGATAACTGTTTTTTGGAGAGAGAATACGGGGGGGGGGGGGGGGCTGGGGAACTTACACTGGCCTGTTTGATGCATCTAGGAGATTTGCTCTCCCATCCATGGGGAGTCAAGCCCTTCATAACCTCCTCCATCAGTGACGAGTTCATATGCAGTATTATCTAACGGATTAATTAAAGTCATCCTTGATTAATCAATGGAACCGCGACTTGTAATTGGTATTTTGCAGATAGATACAATTAGTTGGGGGCAGGACACAGGGCAAATGTTTGCTTATTACAAGCTGCTGAAAAGAGAACCGATCAATGCTGGGGATAACACTTGTTTTTCACACCAGGGCCGTTTGGCCCAACCCTCTGTAATACGATCCTATGGCACAGGTCCACACATCCAGCAGCTATACTGCAATAAAGGGTACTGCGGAGCACAATGGTGGAGAAACAAAACTAATTACAATGACAAGTGAGGCGGGCGCCAGGTCTGTCAGTGGAGGAGGATGCGGTGTCTCCCAAAGGCACGATCCCCAGGGACGGCTGACGGATACTCTAATTTTCTTCTTATTTTTTCGCCGGCACAAAGCTGCAGTGGCTTGGGGAGGAGGGACAGCGGACAAATTGTCCGTGACGTCTTGATTGAACAAATCATGAACATTGTGCAAGCAGTTCGCTAAATTGGATTCAGGTGACAGATTTGGTCTACCCGTATGACATAGCTATAAGGATATAGACTCACATGAGTAATTAATGAACAACTCTACTAATTGCTCTTTAGCACTCAGTAAAATAAAATAAATGGAAGGGAGGGGACCTAATGATTCCTGTGGTGAACTTGAGGTCTTTTGTAAATAGCCAGTGAAAAGGAGCACCACGCTGTTTCTAGACAAGTATGATTGGCCTAACAGGGATATTTAGGAACACAAGTGAGTAGTAGAAAAAAAGGCTAGTTGTTTGATGTGTCATGGGTTAGTTTAGTGAAAGAGGGAGCCAAAGACTGTGGTTTTCAAAACATTGAGGCTACCATTTGACATTTAAAAATATTTTTTTAAATAGGTGAATAACTAGATTCATCTCACTAACTCTGACATAAAGATTTCTCTCCATCAAAGCTGACCTTTAAAATTTGCTCCAAGAAAGGAATGTGAAAGATCTCTGATTGTGATTGATACAAAACATATGTACAAAACGTTGTTTGTTTGAAGCATTATATAAAAGATTGTAATTCCAAACGTTACAAACATTAAATTAAAGTTAATATCTAATGTAAGTATGTATTAAAATAATAATAAATGTCTGAGTGTGAAAATTGATAATAAACTATTTACCACTCATAAATAATGTAAAACACTAAAATGTCCAATGTTGCAATAAAACTAAAGTAATCTTTAATCAGAAGTCACAATATATATTGTTCTCTCATAGGTCCATGCATTACCTACTGTGAGGAGATATGGGGAAACACATACAAATCCTACACTGGTGAAATTGGCTACATGCTACATAAAAGAGCTATAATAATTGTAAACAGATGTAATTATTATGAACCAACCAATGCACAATTTTCTGAGCTATTAATACAAATGCAGTCTCCAAACTTCATAAATGTTATATTAACTATTTCCGCCTAATTTCACTCTTAATCTAGACTAGTCATAACATACATTAAATATGCCGGAAAATGTGTTCACATTTAGTATGTTAAGAATACACAGCAGCCGATACCCGAACACGGTTATGGCTATGGTCTCCATTAAGCAATAGAGCCATAAGTGGCTGAGGCTGTCTTTGTCCTTGTGCTATTGTTGACATTGATGATCATGACATTTGACAGATGATTGACAGACAGATGAAGTCTTAAAATCGCTCTCATATCGTGATTTGAGCCTGTCAGTACAAACCTACGCTTGAATACACGACCACTTGACACAGCACAATCACACACAAATTCATACTCAAGCAAACACACACACACACACACACACACACACACAGAAGCAGGCACATTCCTCTCACACCCTCCTGAACAAACACACACAGCATCGCTCAGTCCCAGCTGAGGTCACAACCTTTCCAAAGACACAACACCATTCATTTGATCTGCGCTTCTGAGTGTCAAAGAGCCATGGCTAACCTTTTACAATGACAGGGCCATCAGGGAAATCATGACATAGATAGACGATTGTCTCCCTCCATAACCCCCAGGTTAGAGTCACAGAACAACTAGAATTCCTGCTGTGGTTAGTTTGTCCATGTGTAGCAACATCAAGCTCACCACTAAAGCTTATCAGCCTTATTTTTACTTTACTTTACCATGTTAATTGGCTTTTGTGCTTTAAAAAAAAGATACGTAAAAGGAAAAATGTTTTCATTGGGTAGAATGTATGAACATGAGGCTGTTAGTTAAAATTAATCGTTTATGAATCGATTAAATATGAACAAAGGCTTTGTGCATTACGTGATTTTGTCAACTGTGGTCTCGCGACCTTGCTATATAGAAAGTTGAAAATGTAACCCCAAATGAATCATAGAACATACAAACTAGCACATTCTGAGATTTGTTAATAAACTAAAATATAAATTTATTACATTTTAAAGATGAAAATGGCGCTACAATGTGAGCTCCCCCCCATGGTTAACAATGAGGTAAAGAGTAAAGCCTGTGGGTGACCTGAATTATTTTTGTTCAAGGCTCAACGGCAGTGTACATCTAGGCCTATAGAGCATTTAACAATTTTGGCATGAGTATACACGGTTTTAATAATAATATCCTCTCACATTTCTCAAAGAAGCAGAATTAGAAATTGCTTGTGTGTTTTTTTCTGCGCTTTATTGATTTGCTCTAACCCTGAACACCAACCTGTGCTGACTGAAATAATTCATTTTTAAGCTGTTATCACTGGTAAAATCTATGCTCTTATCACTGCCATAATATCTTCTAAAACCGCAACGGTTTTCCCTTGTTATAAAGTATTCTACACAGCTGTTTCTGAGTGGATTTAAAGTCTGGCCTTCACAATGTGGATAGCGGTAGTTGGTTGAAGATGCAATGACCTGATAGGACTAGCAATAACGTTTATTAATAATGATGCTATCTTCAGTAAAGCTAACTCCTCATGAACTCACTAGATCATTCACAACCTGTGGAGATTACATAAACAAGAAGACATTGACTATATCAAGCAGTATGACAAAAGACCACGTAAAAGAACAGCTTCGCCGTTCATGACAATAGGCCAAAAGAAATTAAAATGTTATATAAAAAGAGTAAAAAGATTTGAGTCCAATAGCAACTGTTTGTGATTGATTACATGTGATGTACAGCAATTAACAGAAATTAACAATTTGCATTTTAATAACATTATTATCATCAGTTTAATGAATTCATTAGTCTTGATTAGGGTGGTATCAGTATGACAAGTGCAGCTCAATAGAGCGTGGCGACGCTAATAGAAGGGAGAGCAAAGCTTGGGAGAAGGAGCAGATTGGAGAAGATAGGATGGCTTTGGTTTCGGGGGCATACCAAAACTGCAAACCGCACACAGAAAACTCAATGTTTTTCAAACGCTTGGAACATTTCCCCTCTCGCAGCAAAAATCTGACAGCTGGAGTGACTTGGGGTCAGATCAGTCCAGAGTGAAGGACTGAGGTTGAAGGTCATCGAAGAGTTCAAGCCAATGAACTAAGCGAAAATGCGAAGAGAGCCTTAACAATTGGATTTGTGGTAGTAGCCCATTATCCCCCCTTCCATTTTGAACCCAGCAAAGTCTTCACTGGCAAGATATAGAGAATGTACTATAGTTTCATACCCACTTACTATCTGTTTGAAAACCTGAGAGAACTGTAGTGGTGATGTTAGAAAAAAATATTGGCTGTCATGCCAATACAATATGAGCCATCAAGACCCCTCAGGTCATCTGGAACAGGCATCTCAACTGTTTCAAGACTTAAAACGAAAAATGGTGAAGCAGCTTTTATCTATGCATCAAAGCACTGGAATCAATGTTCAGAAGATCTGAGAGTCGCTTGAAACAAGGGCATAGGTTTGTATATGGATGGCATGGACATGTTCCTACCAATATTGTTTGAGGACAGAATTGTCCCTACCAATATTTGAGCAAGCTCTTTAAAGACAACCATTTAGGCATGTTAACATTTGATTAGCTGAAAGGGAGGGGGCTCACGTCACGTGCAAATATCGCACTTACTGCCAGACACAGAAGAGGCGAGAGCTGATCAGTATGCTGACAATGGTAAGTTATCGGGATTGTCAGCTAATACCTCAAACATGGGTAGAAATGTAGTCTTTCAGATGACTTACTCCCTTTTTCTTTTGCTTACACTGCACAGCACATTTTGTCCTTGCCAACATGTTTTTTTACTGGGGGAGGGGTGGGGGGTTGTTTTGTTCCTATCACTACTACCTGTGAACCTTAGTGGACTGTGAACTTTTTCATAGAATTCAATTTGGCGAAAAATCCAATATGGTGGAAATTGCATACACATGAACTTGGCTTGATCCAAGGAATCCAACTGTACCTATTTATATTAAATAGGGCACAAGATTTTAAAAAGTTACAAACACACACCTCCAACTTTGACCCATTGGTGGTGCTAGAGTGATCGAGGTGCAGACATGAAACTTGGTGGAAAGAATCGAGGGACTGTCCCCTATCAAATATGGTTTTAGGGGCTGCCACAGACTCCAATGGCAGAAGAAGAAAAATTTATAAGAAGAGGTACAAACACTAGCTGCGCCACATGGCCCCCAACTAGGCTTATTACTTCATCGCCCAGTTTGGAAGATCGAAATTTTATCCAGAACAGAAAAATGAACAACCTTTCCATAACAATAACACGGTTAAACACAAATCCATTATTAAAATGAGACATGACTTAAAACAGGAGAAGACCAATAGACGAACATTTTGTTGAGTGTTTCACTAGAAATGACATTACTGAACGTTAGCTAGCTGTACACAAAACTGGACTAAATCTGATGTGCATAAAAAAACTAACTAAAATGACATAAATTCCAAGACTAAAACAAAATCCTAAAAGTTTTTGTATTACAAGCATGGTACACGTCTTTGCTGGTCTCATCCCAACAAATGTACACCATTTACCTCTGAGCACAAGTAAAACATCTATCTACCACTCCCGACAGTCCCTGCTCTATTTCCGTATTTCATGCTTCATGGAAGCAGTACCAATTAAATAGAATGGACATAGATTATATGATAGGCTAGTCAATAGGACCAGTTAATTTCAGATTCTGTGATGCGAAATTAGATTTTTTTTTGGTAACAAAAACATATTGTAAAAAAGAAAACTTCTTCATAATATGAGTCTATTTTCCCTTCGGCTTATTTAATTAGCGTAGTTATTTAAGTGCCTGAACTTAGATTATTAATGATGTTATAAGTAGGCATACACTAATTCGCTATAATGATTACAATCAATTAATTAATAGCTAACATGTAAAGATAAGACTAATAAATTGTCTGAGAAGAATAATAACCTCATATTTGCTCATCTCTAGGGATTGATTTATCTCTCTCCCTCTCTCTCTCTCTCTCTCTCTCTCTCTCTCTCTGTTTATGTATAGTAGACATCCATGTTTGTAAAGCATTCAGCATTAAAACCGTGACCAAATCAAAATCAATATTATTTATTTACATTTTGTATATATAATGTTTGTAGGTAATGTTTAATATTGTTGCATTTAACAGTAGCAGTAGGTGGAATGTAGATAAAAAAAATCTATACATAGATAAACCACCACATAATGTCTTGCTTTTAGCGTTGCAAACTACCTACCTTTCTGCAAATGACTCGTGTCATGTCTGGATGAAAGCTAGAAATGCACTGCTTCTTGTGTGTTGAAGCAGTCAACCATGTTGTTGCACGGATCTGTATATGTTTATGTGCATTTCGTACTGTGCGTGTTTTGTGTGTGTGTGTGTGTGTGTGTTCTGTCTGTGCCTGTGTGGGTGGAAGGACATCTGATGTCAATTGGTACTGACTGACCGTGCAGACAGGGCATCCACTGAAAGGTTTGTCTTCACAGGGAGCCCTGGACTGGGAATACCTTTCCTCTAAGAACAATAAACCGCTTAACCAAGTATTTCACATCCTACTCCTAGGAGACACTGGCCATTGCTCTTGCTCAACATCCTCCATAAGACCAGCTTTGTTTCTTGTGATCATTTACCCCAAAGCATCCCAGTGACTCATACCATCCACATATACGGAGTGAATTAAAACGTGCACACATTAGGGATGTTGACTCCCAAACCCACCTCTGAGAGATATGTCAATTTGTCTCACTTGAATAAAATTCTACTTTGTAATGGTAAATACACTCCTAAAATCTGTTAAATGGAGCAACAGGACAAAATCAACATCAAAACAGTTTGCCATTAAACAGTGGGCCCAGATATCTTCATAATAACCCTGAAAGATTGATTAATTTGGTTACAACCAACAATGTAATATGACTACAATTAAAAGTAGCCAATGCGCATAAAAAGGACTAGGAGTTTCTTCACTGTTCACCCAATATGGATGTACAGTAAACTCCCTCTTATCAAAGATGACAGTGCAATCCATCTCACAGTAATCTTTTCTTATACAACATATTGGTGTACAGAGTGGCAACTATAAAAAACAATCTTCTGTCAAAATATTTTGGCATCAGCACAGATGGCAGTCTGTGTTCAGTCCAACTTCAACAAAAACAAAACAAAACAAACAAAAATCCCCCGGTTGGATCAAGTGTCACCACAAAAGGCTTGTGCCAGTTCTGGTTTGGATAAGCAAAGATGAGTATTGGAGACAGTTTTCCTTTTTTTGCCGTTTCCTCCACAGACGGTCAGTCTCTTCAGGTGATGAGGAAAACAAGTTTTCTGCTTTTAAACAAATGGCTGGAGGGTGGAAGGCTTATGCTGTTGTCATGGCAAACATTTGAATCCTCAATTACTCTCTGCTCCTCTAATGAGATCTCCAGCCTCTTCACTGTCTGCCGTCTTGACAGTCCAGCAATTATCAGGTAATTTCACCGAGATGCTCAGCCCACACAAGTGGCAAATTCTTAACAATTTATCTGAACTTACTCCAAAACAGATAGATGACATACACAGCCAAATATTTATCCTGCAGTGTTGATGTGTTATTTCCGAAATGAACAATTTATATATAAATTATTTTTAAAAACAACTGATGAATAGGAAGTAATTGACTCTAATTACCTAATACCCTAGCTTAATACTTTATCGAAATAGGAATATCTTTGTATGGAATGCTCAGATTCGTAATCCAATCAAATCAATTAAAGCAAGTAGAATGTCCCAACCTTAGACTGAATTTAGAGACCCTTGTAGTATTTAATGACAAAGGAGTAAAGTGACATTGCCAAAGTCAAAAGTGCTCATATACTGCATACTGAATACACAGAAAAGGCCATTTTGGTATACTGTACTGTCTGTTCATTAGTAATCCACACATATCAGTGGACCCAATTAGGAGATGATTAAACACAGGACCTTTCGACCATGAAGATGGTTCACAATCACCGCATGATTAGGAAAGAGTCAAATTTATAGATAACGAGCTCAGATCATCCACCCCATTATGTGGCCTGGCCCTTTCTGCTAGACCCACTGCTTAGAATGGCTCTGTGGCTTTCTGAGGCTGGGGGAGAATGACATTGAGAGAGTGTACAACAAAAGCGTTGGCCTTTATATGCAGGGGAGTGTGCCTTCAGTGATGCACCAAAAGTGCAATTTATAATCTATCTGACAACTAACCCAGGCCGTGGCAAAAACGCATCACTCATAAAGGGCCTGGCTTTGCATATTGCGGGTCAAAAGCGTTTAATGGTTAGATGTTACTTTCCTCTCCTCCCATTGATCACATGGCAGGCTGCAACTCCCATCAGCAGTACGTATTAAGGCCAGTGACAAGCGGAAAACATTACAAATGAGCTTTAGCAAATTTGCAAGGCAATGCCACCTCTTTGATGTATAGATATGTGGATTCTAGCTTCTCTGCCCCCCACCCCCACCCCTTTACTATTTTAGCAGCTCACTATCTCTTTCACTCTCTCCTCTCCCATCGATGTCCTGATCTCTCTCTCTCTCTCTCTTGCTCTCTCTCTCTTTACCTCTCTCCATGTCTTTCCAGCTTCACTCTTTTGGATTAAACCAAACTGATGCCTCGGAAAAGTCCCTGTGATGAACGTGCCTTGATTCTGATGAGGCTGAGGGTTAGGGTGTCATAAATCATGCCCTCGAGAGCTGGGTGGTGGGAGGAAATTGTACAATGATAAATATTGAGAGGTGGAATGAGCAATAGTTTTGTCACTGCGAAGTCGCCTGCCACCTCCCTTGCCATGAAATGTAGCTTTGTGATTGGGCATAGGCAGGCGCTGAGCAGCCGGCTGTAATTCAGGCAGCGAGCTGAGGATGTTTTTGAAGGCATATGCATCCATGCTACAAAGGAGAGTGATAAATTGTTATCCTAGGCACAGATCTTATTCGTTTCACCCTGTTCCTCCCGACTTGGGAGACGTAATTGAGAGGGAACATGCAAACAAAGCTAATGATTTTACTCCCACTTTACATTTCTTTCCCCTGGGCACCCGTCTGCAGAGCTGTAACCATACATCTTTCACTAAGTACAGCTCAATGCCTCCTGTCCCCCTCACAGATTGCGAGGCGGGGAAACTTAAAATGCCTACTTTTCACTGACAATAACAAAGGAAAGCGTCGCTGATGAACTCCGGCTGTCTGAAAACCGCCATTGTTGATGCATTTGGGTGGCACTTTGAATTCAGGAAGGAGATTTGTCCTTACAAAAAGGGGTATTTACACGAGGACAAATTGTGCTTTGAAAAATAACTTTATTTTCTTCAGCAAACCAAGGATTCAGTATCTCATGCGAGTCAAATGTGTGCTTTAGCAAAGTAGTATTTCACAAAATATGACTACTTGTCACATACATTTCCCAATTAATTTACTGTAGGTATACTATAGGCCAAATGTTTTTGCATAGTTGGCTGGTGACAAAACCTTACATTATAGAGAAAACAATTCATCATGTCATTACATATTTGACTTTATGACAAAACAAAATGTTTTACAAAGCATAAAACAACTCAAAAGTGAAAATTGTTCGAGAAAAACTTATTTGAGGAGATACTGTACCTATAAACGGGATAAACATTTTCATAAAACAATCTCATATCTAATTAAATCTGTAACTTCTGTTTCTACCCTTAATAATGAAATCCGAAGTGAATGTATCCACCTAGAACAAACTAATAGGAATTAGAAAAGGAAAAATGAACCGTTAAGAAAAAAACGCATGATGAATTAGATGTACTTGTAATTAACAAAGCATAATAGGGTTTAGTCGGTACATTGATAAAGCCATATTACACGTAATACTTTAGTTCTTTCAGTATTGACATGTTGCCTGAACCAAGCAGGGGGGGGGGTTTCTGTGTAGTTTTACAAGCCTCGTACGTTGGTTGTTTGTGAGTGTTCAAATCTGCTAAACCCCCAGCAGAGAGGGCTGCGAGCTCCCTGCGAGTGCTTGTGATTGTCCCCTTCAGGCATAGTGCTTTAGCTTCACAGATGTGCTCTATCCAGCATTAGGCTTTGCTGTCTGTTCAGCGTCTCTACAGACCCCAAAACACACACACACACACACACACACACACATACCACTCTCATAATCATACAGTGTGTGTGTGTGTGTATACACGAACAGAGACACAGCTACTCACACCATCCACTCCGCCGGTCCGGTCCATTTACACAGCTCAGACAGCTCAGTAGACGGCCTCTCAATGGACACTGGAACTCAGACACGTCAAGTCTATTGCCTCCATTCCACTCTGCCTAAAATAACTGCTTGTTTCAACTGTGCGTGGTTCTTCACAGTCTATCAATTGAACATCATTATCTCATCCCCCAGTGTTTACAGTGGCATTCTGAACTGTCTGTCTACGCAACACACTTTCAATAACCACCGTGAATATGATCACAGTACAAGAGGAGGCAAAGCAATTACACTCTTGCTGAATTAACCGAAATGACCCCGGTAACAAATGAGGGCTTCAGAAGAATATGTTAAATAAAGACATAACGACCACTTTTATTTGTAACAAGCATATTTCCTTGGCCGAAATGGGCTTCCGTTTGTGCGGCGCGACGGACTGCTGGACGTTTCATCCTATTGATTGTGTGGTGTAGGATAAGCACACCACGCTGCTCTGCTCTGTTCCATGCATTTGAGCAAGCAGAGAGTCGCCTGGCAGACTGACCTGACAAAAGAGTGTTATTACCCTTCCATAATTGGTAGCGGAGGGCATTGGGGGCCTACAACATCATGATTGCGTTTACAATATTTACAACTCCATAAGCATTTCATTTCCTCCTCTGTCCTTCGTGCCTGCGCGTTTCAGATAACGCTGAGGTTAAACAGTACATGAAATATAAATTGGCTCAAAGAGGCGCACACAGAAAAGTAAGGGCTGGAGGATCCCTTTGAGATCGCTGCTGCTTTACCTCTGCGTTACCCGGCCAAATGATATTGGTCTGAATTAGCTTTGAAATCAGGCATGGGATACAATCAGGGTAGATCATTGGGATCCCTAGCTTGGGACTTCTGAAAGGTCCCATAACTTTGCGATTAGATACCTGTTTGGCATGGTGCTCGCTCCTCACATAGCTCCCATTCAGGAGGTGCATGGTGGAACAGAGCCAGTTCATTTGTAGATAGTGGTGAAAAAAAAAGTCCCTCTCAAAACCCCACAGACCTTTGCATAAACACAACCAGCTTGGGGTAGACAGCAAGGACTAGTTGTCTCTAGGTTTATCGTTTGTTTATAGGCGAGAATCTTCATATCATTCTTTGGGTTATAGGTTAGGGTTCTTCCTCTATGTAATCCTGTACACACAGGTCTTTCCTGGGGTGTGCTTAAAAGTGCATTCCTGGCCGTGCTGCTTAACTGTACAATGGGTAAGCCTTGATGAGGATTCAGTGGTGTGTGGAAACGAAAGGCTGCTTCCGTGGAGGTTATACACTGAATTAGCATCTGTTGGACCATACGACGTGAGATAAACCTTTAACCAGCGCGATGCATCTTCATTAAAGGCACTACTTACTATTCCACAGCATCCCGCCAAAGCCTCCCTGCTAGCCAGATGCTACGTTTAAGCTTTGTATTTACAGATTACCGTAGTTAAACAAGAACAAGGGAGACGGACAAAGACAGAGAAACGCCCCGAGAGAGAGCGAGGCACGCGGGGACATTTAGGACTGCGGAAACGTGGACGGGATGTCGGGTAAATTTAGGCATCAATCTTGATTAAACAATTACATGGTAACATGGCAATTTACGTGTGGTTTAATGGCATGCTGTGGCTCCAGCGTTGCCCCGTAGCATAGCTATTTAGCGTGGCAGTGAAATATGGGGATGAGCTCGGCAGGGTGTGCGCGCGAGTAGAGGGAGTACGTCTGATGAGAACGTGGCCTCACTCCCCATTAGGGCGAGTAGATTAAAGCAAGCTGGCTCACCTGCCGTGACGCCTGGGGGCCTGGAGGGGAGCTGATCAAGAAGGATACCCCGCTGCCTGATGCCTTTCTTTAGAAGTCGCTGTATCTCTCGAGACAGACCCCTCCTTCTCCGTCTGATCACTGTGGATTTGGAGATTGACATTTTACATATCTGGTGGAGTGGCTAATGCACCTTGGCAGCCATCTCAGGCGTGGCGGGAAGGTCACTGGTATTTGTTGCTCCATTGCGTGGCCACCCAAATTCTCGCAAGGACATGACGGACATTCTAGTTCCACAAAGGGAAACCAAGATAATAGGGAATCAAATACTGATAAATAGCAATAATTGTTATGGTTAAAACATTATTTTGTCAATGGAGAATATTCCTTATATGGAAGCCTAGATGCATTTTCCCTGATTTGTGGTTTGGTCAAAATAAGACCCTTTCAATGTCAAAAAGATTGCACTCACAGCAAGGCTTTCAACTGTGTTATCAGTCCCTCTTGAGAGAGGTGTACACTGCAGAAGTGTTATCCTGCTCTCCAATCCTCTGTACGTATGTCTGCGGAGCAAAGTTAAACATAGGGTCGTGTGTCTGCATTCCTGTGTTCAAGACATTAATAATGCATGGGGAAAGAATTTCCAAATCAATAATCCATACCACACAAATATAGGCCCTGTTTGAGAGATCGAGCTAAATTACAACCAAAGTGAACCGGGTCACATAAACCCCCATACTTACCAACACTGCAACCTGCACACACACACACACACACACACACACACACACACACACACACACACACACACACACACACACACACAC
>JAVQIZ010166600.1:0-12449 GCA_036023535.2 Galaxias brevipinnis
GAGAGAGAGAGAGAGAGAGAGAGAGAGAAAGTGAGAGAGACTGTGCGAGAGAGATGCGCTGATGACAGAAGGGTTAAGGACAGCGGGGGGGGGGGGGGGTCTTCCTTAATCTTTGTGTATCGTTTCCATTTAATCGCTTTCTGTCGTTCCGTCTTGCACTTGCTCACTTTCATGAGAAACAGAATGAGCAAAAACAATAGATGTGGAGAAGGAACCAGTTCAAGGTGCTCAAACTCTGGGGTGACCGTGCCTTTTCTGTTGTAGCAGCCTAGACTGTGCAACAGCGTCCCCCTCTCTATCAGGTCTGCCTGGTTCTGCTTATGGGATTTGTTGATTTGACTGATTTCTGTGCATTAAATTTTAATCTGTTTAATCTGTGATTTTACTTGTTTTTTACTTGCTCTGGGGTGTACAGCACTTTGGTCAACGTGAGTTGTTTTTAAATGTGGTTTCGACCTAAATTTGACTTGATTTGAAGGTGGTTCTAGTGTCCATGAGAAACCACATTTAAAAATTCACTATTACTAATTCTATTTCTATTTCTACTATTTCAATTCAAAACAGCTTTAGGGACAAAGCTGTTGAGAAAACTGTTAACTATCCTAAATGCATGTCACATGTTGTGGGTGACTCGCTGTGTCTCTGTTTCTGTGCCAACCACAGAACTGCAATCCATTGCACCATGCTCTCATGTGGCTAATCAGAAGTGCAATCAACTGTTGAAGCCATCCAGTGTGAAATGAAGCTTCAATAATAGGCACTATAATCAATCCAATTGACAACCTCTAATCTAGCTGAGTAGTGGCAGCAGGTAAACAGCGATCGACTTGAGGAGGTGAGGAGTCATTTCAGTGACACGTTTGACTTATTCGGACTGTATGCTAGTTACACACTAATAGTTACACACTAACACACTAAGTTTCACTGCAATTAGTCCATCTTAGTAGGTGTTAATGGTAGCATTTATGAGGGCTAAAATGTGTATGTAAGTTTTGGGGAATTATATATTATTTGTATTATCAAAAAATGTAACGTGGTTAAACTCCGTAAGAGGCCTGACCTCATATTGGCTTCCCCATGTATAACGAAAGTCTTTAAAGAGACATAAAACTCAGAATCAGCAAAGTTGTGAAGGGAGTGAGACTTAGGAACATGGAACAGTTCCTTTGTGAGCAACAGTGTGTGATACACCTTGATACCACTGTCGTGTGTGGGCTCACACACAGAAACAGGTAAGCAAGATGCAGATAAAAGGACACAAAGAAGTGTGATCGATGGAACAATAACTCACATGAACTGTGATGACTTTTTTTGGTTGCTATTTCTGTACTTCCAGAAAAATATAGCTTGTATAATGCTTACAATTCCTGTTTCAACACAACCTTGGCCTGTGCTTCTCCACTAAGCAACTAACTGTACTACAAGTACATGAAGGCAGCTCACTTCTCTATTTCAATGGAACTATTTAATCTGCCTACTAGCTTAGCAAAAGGATGTTCAGTCAAGGACATGTCCTCTCCTGATAAAGTTGGAACAACATAACAAACCAGACTCAGGTCCATAGTGGCCTTGCATGACTCCAAGATGGCAGACAGTACCAGGTTTATAGTCAGCGGTGGTGGTGGTGGGGGGTGGGGGGATGGGGGGGGGTGGGGGCTGGGAATTCCTATGATCTGATTGTATTCCTTTTCCACCTTCCACCTACGTTGACAATGACACAGGAAGACAATGCTGGAACAGAACCAGAGCGGATTTACAAACAAGTCGAGTCACAAGTGCCATGCAAAAAGAAAAATTTGGGTAAATGAAGCGATATAGAATGCTTGAGCTCATGAGCTCAGTTCTGATGACACCCCTTACCGTACCCTGTGGCCAGTGATGACACCCCTTACCTTACCTTGTGGCCAGTGATGACACCCCTTACCTTACCATGTGACCAGTGATGACACCCCTTACTGTGCCCTGTGACTAGTGATGCCACCCCTAACCTTACCCTGTGGCCAGTGATGCCACCCCTTACCTTACCCTGTGGCCAGTGAAGCCACCCCTTGCTGTGCCCTGTGACTAGTGATGACACCCCTTACATTACCCTGTGACCAGTGATGCCACCCCTGACTGTACCCTGTGACCAGTGATGACACCCCTTACTGTGCCCTGTGACCAGTGATGACACCCCTTACTGTACCCTGTGACCAGTGATGCCACCCCTTACCTTACCCTGTGACCAGTGATGACACCCCTTACTGTGACCCTGTGACCAGTGATGCCACCCCTTACCTTACCCTGTGGCCAGTGAACCCACCTCTTACCGTACCCTGTGGCCAAGGATTGACCTACCTTGCCCTTAGACAATGCATGCAAACACTTCCGCTTCAGATCTTGGTGTTAAGTGTAGTTGAAAAAGAACATAACTATAGTGCAAAAGTAATGTGTAAACTTTTTTTTGCTGCTGAACTGTTTTAGCCAAGTCTTCTTACAACATTGGTGCAGTCTGACAGCATTAATAAGGGTGTCTGTGTCTTGCCCAAACCCACCAGGGGGTATCACTGAAGCCTCTATTTATGGCACAAAGCACCACTTTCTGGAAACTCTTTTATCATCTGTGCCAGTGGAATGCATTTCTGTGCATCGTTTGAGTCTATGCTTTTGTGCTGCCTTTTGTTACTCCCTAACCCAAAGACCTCTGAGAGCTTTAGAGGCAGAGTTAGGTGTGATTGTTGTGGGGGATAAAATACATTGTGAAGTGGGAAAAATAGAATTCCAAGGCCAATATCCAACCTTTGTAGCATTGCTACTGTGAGAAACTCAAATTGTATTTTACTTAGAGTTGTAACCAAAACAATATAATATGGTAGAGTGAAGAAAACAGCAAAGTGAATATATTTTAGTCTTCAGTGAGATCTTTACAAACCCTAGCCCATAGAGAAATATAGAATCAAAATAGAGAAGTCTGTCAAAGAAGAAAGGGATCACTGACTGTGTTTTAATATGAAACAACAAAAGAAGGTAAAGATCCATTTGGCCACCATACATTTTGTTCTTAATTGTTTTGTCACTAATTCACTTTACAGATAAAAATATCCTGCAATCAACAAAATGGATTTTCACCACAATTTAGCTTGACAAAGAGCAACAATTGGCCAACAATGAAAACAACTTATCTTGGAGGTATATTCGAGAAATGTTCATGGTACTACTTGACTAAACCTTCATATTTTAGTCTCTGTGTTTGATTAACTTATCAGCAGAAGGCATCAATCAAGTTTTTATTGCTTTATTAGCTTTATTTAAAATTATCAAACCGAAGCACAGTACAATGCTGGCAAAAGTCTTCTGTTTTGGGTCCTTGACTGCCTAAAGTAATCTATGGAATTTGCAAACTAGTAAGGGAGGAAACACATAAACATACTATGTGTAGAGCAAAATGTTTTTGTTGTTCAGAAACAGCCACTGCTGCCAGAAATCTCTTCCCTGTCTACATGTATCTCTTCCCTGTCTACATGTAAACAGACTTTCCTTATTTTAACATTTTGTTATTTTTCCTTATAATGATAAGTTATTTTCATTTTGTGTGTGACTGTGCGTGCATGTTGTTGTTGAATTACAGAGACAAGCTGAGGATAAAGCGTGGGTGTGTACTGGATGGTATTTCACTAATCCTATTTATGTGTGAAATCGGACTCTGTTTGGCATGCATCATCTGCATACAATTTGGTTATATTCCAGTTTAAATTAAATGTCTGCAAGTCATGGTCTGGTAAACTTGCTGGATTTTAAAGCTAACTGTTAAAGACAGGGTGGGTTCCCATGGCAAAAGGGGAAAGAATGTAACCCAATTGGGAACGATATATTGGGTGGATTTGTAACCCAATTATATCGTGGACACAATGCAAACCTTTCCTTGACAACTTATACAACAAAAGCATATTACCTTGATGTTTCATAAAAATGCCCTGATATTTGGGGAATGCTGATTCTTCCACATATTAGTTTTCAACCTGCATGTAATTGTACAACTGGGATATTGAATGGGGACATGATAATGAAAACAGTTTTGCCCATGTATTGGGCAATTTTTTTATAAACATATAAATTTAATTGTAACAGCGTATCTTTCTTAAAATATATGTGATATGATGATAGATCATAACCTATTTTAAGAGTATCAATTAACTATGTCAACACCAAATATTATCTACGTACACATAAAGGATTGGGAATTTTGCCCCACTAAGTAACTAGATTAATAGGTAGATATTGTTTTCTACATCAAATAAGTTGTAACAGCATGTTTTAAAAATCTGATCATTTTGAAAACTACTATGCCATTTTTGAATGTGGATGTGTCACTGTTTCATCATCATAGCCCATACAGAACATTACCTCCAGTAAGCAGTACCAGTAGGCACAGGAGAGCAAGAAAGGTTTTGTCAGAAGAGGCACTGTATTAGGCCAATATAGTGTACAGACATTTCAAGGTCTTATAAGGTATTTTATAACAATGATTCTATATCGAAGTGGATGCATAACCAGTTTCCTTCTTCCTACCCAGCACATCCCATTCGGAAGGCTTTTTGAACAGAGAGAGTTTCGCTGTCAGTCACCAAAAGCTTCCCTGCCATTGCTCTACATTGCAACTGGTAACCAAGCAACTCAAAGTCTTTGTTGGCTGGGGAACAATTTCTTCAGCTCAACAATCCAACTTTCAATTGACTTCAGTCGAACTTTGTTATCAGCTCTCTCCCCTCTCTCCCTGACTCCCTGTCCTCTCTACCAAAACCTCCTTTCTGGAACTTCCACTCCCCTTTTCCATTTTTTTCTCCACTTAGTTGTTTATAAATATTAATTGGTTGAGCTGTGCGATTAGCTTTGACAGCACCATTTATTCATTCACTTATTTGTTTCACTTTTTTTTTCAGGAGCCCCATATGCTCGAGGCACCTGCTTGGATATTTTGAATTACCCACAATTATAGAGATGTATAAGACTTTTGACTCAGATCTGCCGTAACTTTGAGCACTATCACTTCATTTCGTGCTTAGTGTGACGAAACACTAGTGTTGCTGCACTAAACATGCCAAATTGGTCAAATATATCTGAACGGTTCACTGTGTTTTATGGAATTGAAGGCAGAACCGCATTAGTTCCATGTCATAAAGTTCCACACACATTGACAGATTAAATCAAATGGTTATGTATGCTTCCACTGGGGTTGGAGGAAGCAGTCCTTGACTCCACATTTCATTGGTCAGTGGTGCTGATCTGCCAAGTAATCAATACAGAAGAAAAGACTGACCTTGCTGAAATCATCCACTGAGGTGCATGGAGGACAATCTGAACCCTTTGCCCTTCAAACCAAAGGTTAACTGGGGATAATACACCCATAAACACTGGTAAGCAAGAACAGTTAAATGAATATTGTGATAAATATCGAGAATGCTGTGTGATATTCGGGGTAGTTTGATAAATCAGTTTTACAGTTTGGTGTCCTGGCTGTGGAACTTCATAAGTGTACAAGAAAAAAGGATCATAATGGCACTGGGTCAATAATCCCAAGACATCATTCAGTAATGCATAATTGTATTGGTTTATTGTCTTTCTTGTTGCATATGGTGTATATACTGTATGTTAACAACAAGAACAACAACAAAAACATCCTTCCTGACAATCTGAATAAACCTGCAGTGCATTAAGCTAATTAAATCAAAAACAACTGTAGAAGGTAATGACTTTGCATTTGGTAAAAGTTGTAAAGAAAAATGATTCAAAAGGTTTGCATCCAAATCTTTCAGTTGAGACACTGAGGAGACACACTATGGTGTGTCTACCACAACACTACCGCAAATCTAAAACCTGTTCAGAAGTAAAGTTTTGAAAATAAATCCTGAAAGGAGTAATGCCAAATGTTGTATCATGAATGTGTACCATACCGTTTATAATGGAGCATTAAAAAAAAAAAAAAATCTGTGCTCTAGACCGGTTCCCCATTGCATCTTTTATCATTGCAAATACTGCAATTGTGGGTAAAAAAAGGTAGTTAGTAAAACTTTTAGTCATAGCAACTTTTTGTCTCCCAAAATAAATGTGTCTGTGTGTATTTGTGTGTGCCTATATCTGTGTGTATGTAGGTTGGGGTGTGTTTGTGTTTGTATTCTTAAACTGTGCTCCATATAAACACATTGAGATGTGTTGATTACGAGAGTACTTTGAATGAAGACAGTGTGTACTCTACCTTATAGAAGGTGGATGGACTGGATGGATCTCACCCCTAAGGTGTATTTTGTGTAACTATTGTCAGGCAAACCTAGGCAGCCCAATGGACAATGGATGTTATAAAGGTAGGGAGGAGAGTGCTTGAGAGAGGGCGTTACCTTAAACCCAACTCATTGCATCACATTTCTTATCCACGACAGAAAAAAGGTTTTCAAAAAAGGATGCACTCAAAATACATGTAGGAGTATACACAATTCTTGCTTACCACATTCTTAAACCACAAACTGCACAGTTTGTTAAGGTTATCATGTTATAATACTGTAGATCATGACAAATTAAACAGATTTCAACAGCTTTCAGCATCATCTGCATTTTGCTGGTTTCCACTTACAGCGCAATTATGGAGCAAGCCTATCTTCTTTTCTATAACAATATCCCACATCCATGTTTTCACGACTGGGCACGTATAGAAAAGGTTCATTAAACCCCATTTTCAGATATTAGATCACATTTCTTTCATAACTGGCTGAGCAAGGAAGCGGAAAAATAAACGTGATCTGATTAACAAGTGCAGTATTTACATCTTGAAAACTGTGACGAGAAAGCCAGCTTAATGCAGAATGTGTAATTTCGACAGCTTCTCCTAAGATTATCACACCAACATATTATTTAGGCCTTGCTTTTTGCTTCCAATGAATGTCTTTTTAAAGCACGTTCCTAGAGTCTTCAATAAGCAATAATCATCATCCTCTTGCTTCTTATTGCAAAAGTAAAAATAGCCAAGAACTCAGTAGAGCTCACTAGTAAATTTTAGGTGGCTGTGTTGTTAGCTTCATACAATATGCAGATCTTAGCACACCACATTCCGCGTATTTGCTATCGAGTAATGATACTTAAATGAAAGATTAAACATCCAATGACATGTTATAGAATCAAAGTCATAACACGTCTAATTAAACTAATATTTGGATTCAGAGTCTCTTGGAGACACGAATCCTCTGACTCATTTCTTCGACCGGGTATTAATTAACACTTTCAGATACGAGGACCTGAATTCAATGACGTTTTCACCATCAGAAGTGCCTGCTTCACACATCATACTATATTGGTATCTCCGATTAAAAGATGAATTCCCCAAAACAGACAGTCAGACAGTTTTACCGTCACTGAATCAAACTCCTGTTCAATTCTAAGTCTTTGAAATCACGGACAGGTTATAGGGTCATTGCACAGGGGAAATGCAATATTGATCCTACAAGGGGTCTCACACTCTCTTGTTTTGTGTGGGCCTGATGGATTTTTTGACTGATGGCCCCGTAGCTTCAATAGGTACACAGCCATACTGTAAATACACACAAGATACCAAATCTCTTAACAAAGTTGTTCTATAATGACAGGAACTGAACTGCAGCGTTATTTATCTACTGCCCTTTTCCCCTGAAGCTGAGTCTCTTGCTCATCCACAAACAGCTGTCAGCCCTATCTCCTCATTTGACACTCTGCATGGGGTACTGAGGAGGTCCAGCAGGGGAGCCTTTTTCATATGCAACTCAAAGCCCCATAACTAACTGGCAGCCCTTAAAAAATAATAGGCAAGACAGAGTAGTTGTGAACATTGAAGCAACAAGCAGGGTGGACTGAAAGCACCCTTGCAACCTGTTCTATAATAGTCTGTCACACGGACACCAAAACACCATCTGAGTTTTCTGCACTGCTGGGAAGAACAGAATGCTAGCTTTCAAATTATATATTATTATGATGTGCCCTTACATGCTGAGTGTGACGAAAGCATGACTTGAAGAAAAAGTGCTTTTAAGTTTGAAACAAATTCAAGGGGATTTATTCTGATAGTGCTAAAAACATTTTAAATTATAGCTATATCCCATTGCTGTCCAATTCAATATCTTGTGTTCATGCTAGCAACAGCTTAATTTCAGTGCAGCTTTTAAAGAGACAATATTGCAACTGCCATAGGCTTTTTTTTTTCTTTTTCTCGACAATAGAGCCCACGGCTACTATTACAATCATTATATAAATCCCATTATGACAGCATCGGTCAGGAGCAATTTGTGGATTAGATATAGTGCACTGTGTCAGACCACACAAACATACTGGTTAGCTATGATGGTGTCATACAGTACCTGGCAACTGGCAAAGCTTTTTTTTTTTACACTCTGGTTCACAGGACAAAAGGCAGAGCACTTAGACAATCAAAGACTGAGCAGCAGCACAAATGACTGCTGACAGCGTTAAGCATCTTGGCGGGTACAATACACTTTGTACCTGTAATCATCATGAGTACTTGCAATAACTTTTGATGCCATCAAAAAGGCTTTGAGAAGTACACCTCCATAATGGATTCTTTTCACGGCTAAAAGACAAAGACAGATAAAACGAATTATCTTGATAGGATGTGTTAAATTATTCACTGGTAAGTAGAGGCTCGGGGGCTCTCTCGGAAGGCCAGGCTTCTTTCTACATTGCCTCTGGCTCGACTAGGAGAGTTTCTCTGAGTTCCCTAACCATCTTGGATCAAACAACTATTTACCCCATGGGCCTAGGCCAAGTCCTCCTAAAAAATCTGCAAGAAACTTTTCCACTCAGGCGAAGGAAGTTTGTCCATGACTTTTTAGGTAGAGAGTGGAACTTCATTATAGGACAAGTTTAATTGGTTTAAATGTCTGTTGAGTAAATCTATAAAGCCCAGTATGTCGCAGTAATAGATACTCTGTGATAAAAACTGTTGACCTGTGAAAGCAAAGATTTTTCTTACTAATTGGCTGTGAAAACTGAATTTTCAACCAAAAATAAGACGGCACAATTGACATTGTGAATCCTTCCTCCTCCTCGTGGGAGGATCATTTCCAGTAAATAAAAAATAAAATACATGATCTGCAATAGATTAAGTAAATAATACATAAAATACATGATCTGCAATAGATTATGTAAATAATAAATAAAATTCATTTGCAATAGATTTAACAACTAATTGAATTGAAAATCACCTACTTTATGAACAGCTTGTGTTTGCTATAGTTTTTCAACATTCTAGGATCATTCCTTTATCATCTTTGATTGGATAATTCTACACACACACACACACACACGCACACACACACACACACACACACACACACACACACACACACGCACACACACACACCATTATTGTCATTGATTGTAATTTTTTTCTTTATTGTAATATTTGCCTTTATGTCTATGATTCTGCTTGCATAAGATCAATGACAGGTATATTCAGTAGGTGCTATTTCTGTCAGAAAACGTTTGTTTCTAGTTTGTGCAATCTTTTTTTACTGTGCTATCAAGAGCTTATTGTACCATTTACATAACTGTCTATGGCTCCCCTTTTACAGTGCCAGCTAGTCATATTTGTGAGTCATGAATATTTCAAATCCTATCACAATGGAGTGAAATCCAACTCCCTGGTCTCACAAATAGCTAAAGGCTCATTCTTTACTTGGCTGGAGAAAACAAAGGTGATAACTCCTCATCATGTGCATCCATCTTGTGATTTAGAAGTCTCTGCTGACAGCACACATGCTTGTCCTAGATAAGGGGATTTCAAAAATGATGGCGGATTCGAGTGAGTGAAGATGAAAGGTTTTTTATTGTAGGTAAAGGAAGAAGGAATAATGTAATACTGATTTCCCTGCCAAAGGATTAGTACTGACATTTGGACTATTGATAATTGATAATAAAAGAAAATAGCTGGGCAACAACGTTTGCTTTGAGTAGTCTGCAAACTCAGGTTGATGATTGCTACAAATCATAAAATTGTAATGGAAATGAATCAATATGAGTTTCGTATTTGAATGTAATGCATCTTAAATTATGTTTCAATACCATAACATAACCTATTGTTGAACAAAAAACATGATTTTGTTGTTTTATTCATAACATATGTATAATATACTCTACATGAAGAGGGCACATTTCGCATGAGAAGATTACCGTGAAAATAACATTATTTGTGGGGACAGCAAAGGCAGTCTGTCAAACAGTTTCCCTTTGTTTTGGTAAGAGTTCAAAAAAGGGGTTATAGTCTGAACAGCAAATAAGTCAGATATGCAACTTCTGTCAGAGTAACGTTTGTTTTCAATTTGGGTTCCATCTTCTCCTTGATGATTGCACCGTCACCTCTAGTTCCACATCATAATCACATCAAGTGCCTTAGAACCACACAGAGCAGGAAAGTTAAACCTAACTCTAGTCAAATCCTATTAATCCTAGTTGTACCCCAGGGCCAGGAAATATGTTTAACCTGCTGCTAGCTTCATTGGGGAAAACAAACTTCAAATTCATAGTTTCCCTTTCACATTTCAATTTGTGCGTACATTTTCTACCTAGCTCTGCTGCTTCAAGATAGAAATCTCTCTTCCATTTTCTGTCCTTCGAGACCCCATGGGCATCAGAACAGGGTGGGAACAGAGACCTGTGTGAAAATGATCACACTGGGATCCGCTTTTCCTCTTCTTAATCCCGACACCACTAACATACATTATGACTTTTTTTGGATTTACAAATAGAAGATGTCCGTTTCTCATACCGTTTGAGTCATACGGTCTTGCATTGCTGCTCTTCACTTTATAATGTTTGACCCCCTGCGGCCAAATACCACCTGGAAAGCCAAAGACGATCCAGCATCCCCACGCTCCTGTAGCGGCTCCCAGCCCAGCGGTTTCCCACTGGGGTAAAACAGTGAATGAATAATGAGAGCCGACTGTATGCATTAATGGAACAGCGTGGACCCCCAAAGGTGGTGAAGGTAGCAGGGGATTGTTCTCTGCCTCTGTGTGAGTGCCAGTAAACACGTGGCCCCTGCTGTGTGGGCCACTCTGTCAGCTGCCCGTCCCCGTTACCCTGCGTCCTGGGGAATTATGGATGGAGTCTCCCGCTCACCTCAAAGCTGCATGGTAGCATACTGTGATTTACTGTGGTAGCTCTTCTCTGCCAAGAGATCTCTTCAACATGACAATTGTCTATTGCTACTGTGACCCAGAACATAGGTCTAATCGGGGATCAGACGTGAAAAAAAACAGCTCAAATGTGGTCTTAAGTATTGAATTATTTTCCAGGTATTTTTAAGGGGAGGAACACAAATATTTTTAAAAGATTGACAATTGTAGCATTCACAACCACAGAAGCCACTCAGAATAATAGTGCTGTCGAGTGTCCACATTCCTTTTTCAGTCTCTGCAAACATTACAAAACCCATGAAAGCTTTGAGGACCCCAGACTCGAATAATAATTGGGCAATGATTTTCTGAAGATTTTCATTTATCCGTTATAGCTGTGTTAAGCTTGTCATAAATTCACGATTTGCCCATGAAGATTTTTCCGTGAGAATATAGCATCTTAGAATGAAGTAGTTTACCAGAGAGGTTCTATAGAGAGGGATAAAGAGTGTCACAGTCGATAAAATCACTCATCGCCACAAATAACTTACGTCATTCATCATTTTATTTTTGCAGGAAGTGCACTAAGATGCCATTAGTTTAAAGATTATAAGTGATGCTGGTTTATCACTAATTTTCTTATGGCTTTATTTTTTCACATCATATCTGCTGTAGGGGAGGTTGGGAGCATTGATTCCCAGTGGACCATGTTCAAAACCTTCATTGTGGAAGCGGCTGCTAGGAGTTGTGGTCAGAAGGTCGTCGGTGCCTGTCGTGGCGGCAACCAAAGAACCCGCTGGTGGGCACCAGCGGTAAAGAAAGCCGTCAGACTGAAGAAGGAGACCTTTCAGGCTTGGTTGGCCCAGGGGTCTCCTGAAGCAGCAGACCGGTACCGGGCGGCCCAAAGGGCTGCAGCTTCAGTAGTCAAAGAAGCAAAAACCCGGGTGCGGGAGGAGTTTGGGGAGGCTATGGAGAAGGACTTTCGGTTGGCCTCAAGGAAGTTCTGGCAAAACGTTAGACGGCTCAGAAAGGGAAAGCAGGGATTGGCCCAGGCTCTGTTGAGCAGGGGAGGAGAATTGTTGACCTGAACTGGGGATATTGTCGAGCGGTGAAAGGAGCACTTTGAGGAACTCCTTAACCCCGCCAACACGTCCTCAGTGGAGGGGGCAGAGTTCGAAGACTCGGGGGAAGTCTCAGCCATATCCCTGGCAGAGGTCACTGAGGTAGTTAGGAAGCTCCTCAGTGGCAAGGTGCCGGGTGCAGAGCTGTAGTACTCGAGTCCGGTCTTGGTCTCGAGACCGGTCTCGAGACCGCATTCCA
>JAVQIZ010166605.1:0-16760 GCA_036023535.2 Galaxias brevipinnis
CCCCCCCCCCCCCCCCCCCCCCCCCCCCCCCCCCCCCCCCCCCCCCCCCCCCCCCCCCCCCCCCCCCCCCCCCCCCCCCCCCCCCCCCCCCCCGGCCCCCCCCCCCGCCCCCCCCCCCCCCCCCCCCCCCCCCCCCCCCCCCCCCCCCCCGCCGCGCCCCGGGGCCTCAGGTCGGTTTTCTCTTTTCTCTTTTCTCTGTATTACCACAGAGTTTATTGTTTTATTCTACCTGCTTTCCATGTTGCCTTTGTAATGTGAGAAAACCTTTGAGAGAACTATGACTGTGATCATGCTTTAAATGAAACATGGCCATCACGTAATGCTATATATTTAGGGATTCAAATTAAAAGGATTCCAAAGGACCAAATCTCACCTTGTATTGTTACTGATCTCTTTGGAATATGACTAACTATACAGCCCAAATCTAGCGAAGGGTGTGTGTGTGTGTGTGTGTGACTTTGAGTCTGTCAACAACCTGCACAGCTAGTAAACAGAGTACAATCTTTCCAAATGTAACAACTGCAAATCTACCGCAATAGCAACCATCTTCCCTTCAGCCCAGACTCCCCTGGGAGTCCTCAGACAGGCCAGGCCTGGTTTGACCTCTGACTCTCTCAGATAGCCCTAGACTGACGAATGAACGACATGCCAGACATACGTATTTCACTGGAAGCACAGCTTAATGTCTGAATGGAAGCTCATGAGTTAAACTTCTCTTTGTTTGATTTGAGCCCCAAAGTATCAAAGCTGATAGCCTGCAGTGTTTACTAACCCCTTAGAAGCCCTTATTTTGTCTTGTTGTAGTGTGTGTGTATGTGCGTATGAGTGTGTAAAATTCAGCGGAGCGATATTGCTGGGGGCAGTGCTGAGAGGATGATACATGGGGATTATATATCAGCAGTGGATCAATAGCTATTACAATTCTAATTTCTTCTATACTGGCTGCAAGCGTGAAGGGGTACAAATGTGTGTATATTTGTGTGAAAAAGAAGAAGCAAGAAAGACAGAAAGTGAGAGTATCGGTCCATTAATACACATTTAGACAAGAAAGTGCATAGTTGCACTGACAAACTCTCTCTCTCTCACACACACACACACAATTTCTAAGCATCTGTGTTCATGAGTACAATGGCCTGCAAAATGTATTGTGATAAATGGTAGCTTGAGAAATGCTTAGATGAATCAGACCCTTCCAAGTTGTTGTATGGCTCGATTGATATTAGAGAAACAGGACCACGACACTTACATCTTTTCACCCTTTTCTTACAGAAATAATCCAAATACTGTAGCCTAACACTATTATCATTCCTTTAAAAAATCACACTGTGTCACAAGAAATATATTGGACAAAAACATCGGATGGCAAGCACACTATATAGCTAATACGGCCCTCGGAGTCTTTTGTGAGCAATTCGAAGTACATATTTCTGCATCCAGCCATAATCGTTAAACCCAGTCAGATACACCCTGGCGGTCTTCTTTGCTCACACATTGAATCCCCCACCAAGTTTAACTGTGTCTAGGTTCATTCCAGTGGTGAGCTAATTGACCTTTTGTTTGGTTCCATGATAGAGTGTCAAGGATGAAAAGGGAAGTTTCCACAGCAACCACTGTTAGATTTGAAAAATACTTGTTGTTTGGACTATTTCATTATTGTTATCATTATTATAAGATGTTTTAAGATGTATGTTTTTCACAGGTGCCTTGGTTCACATTTATCAGAAAGACAAGCTTGGTACAGTAGTGTTTGGATAGCAAAATAGAAATAGAATCGAATAGAAATAGAAAGAAATAGAATAGAAAAGATTATTGGTTTCTGGAAAGCACCCGAAGTTCCACTTGGGATGTCATTGAAGAACGAGGTTGTGGTTATGACAGAGCTTTCCTAAGCCATTCGTAGACGAGAATACGTACAGTTCTACGAGAAATCTGTCTTTCCCCTCTTTCTATCCATAATTTTCTCCATTTCTTCCTCTTTGTTAGATCTTTTCTCTGCATGTAGAAGTGAGCAAACATCTGCTCTCTGGTCATTTTTTTTCCAATGAAAATGTGTTTGTTTTTGCGTGTGTGTAAAAGTATAGGTACATGTGTATGATGGGAACCATCTTTAAAACTGTGAAAACTGCCAAGTGTAGTGGAAAGAAGAATCTAGGAACTGAAAGAGCAACAGAATACGATGGCGTGCATCTCAGTCTTTTCATAGCCAGGCCAGGCCCGGTTCACCCTCGCTATCTCCTTGCTGTAGTCCCGCCATCTTATCTGAATCCACTTCCACTTCTGTCTTTCTCTCTACTCTAGACTCGTTTAGCTTGAAACTGTTCAATTATCCGCTCTAGAACCAGGCCCTCCAGTCGGAGTGAATGTGCTGTTTTCCTTCATCATGCTAGTGATTCTTGTTGTGACAGTTTTTTTTTATCAAAGAATGTGCTTTATTTGTGTCAGCCATTGTGTTTTGTACCATGTAAAAGAAAAGGAACCACAATTATGTTATTTTTAATAATCTGATTTTACAATACACAGAGTTAGTACTTTACAATAACACAGTAAGGAAATGGTGGTGATACAAGTCCACAGCAATTAAGTGTTGCAAAGCAAGGAATGACTTCCAATCCTGTAAAGTTCTCACATCTCTCTCTCTCTCTCTTTTTTTTTACCTTTTATCTCTGACAATGGAAACCTAATTCACATGCAGGCATTTGATATTCATGACTAATTAGCTAAATGACATGGCCGCTTCAGAGTGGGCCACTCTTACTTAAGAAAAGGAAATTCACTTACACCGTAGCTGTATGTCTCCAATGATTATATTTTATATATAAAGTTATATTCGCATTCACATAAGACATCCACATGATACCATTGCTATTCACAATCATGCAACCACAAGGTTATAGTGTGTGCTATGACACAGTGTATACCTGGTGTATGAATAGAGGATTAGATATTGCATTTTAGCTAATCTGGAGAAGTCAGACAACACCTCGTTCCATTGATTAATATGAACATTTGTGTAACTCTATAATAACGGTTACGGATGGTAATACTTAATTTTTTGTCAAATGTTGAAGGATATGACAAAGACCTACACAGGGGAGGGTAAGAAAGTGCACAGCTCTATCATCTTGCACTAATCACAATTCATCCCTAGATGTATAAAATGTATCCCCCACATTTCCACATGTTAGTGGACTCTCCCAGTCAGGAGTGTAGGCTATTGCCTCTGAGGTTTTATTTTTCTTGAGTATAAATCGAGCTTGGACTCCTGGAGCGATGTCCATTTTAGAGTGATACACATAAACATCATAATCTGGTATGTCCTCCCGATCAGTACGGTTTTCCCTGGTGAATTTAGTTACCCACTGCCAAGTAGTGTAATCAGAGGTCTTGTTGGTTTTTGTGGAGTAGAACCCAACCCAGGAGTTATAAAACTTGACCTTCCAGTCAGTAAAAGTCTTTCTGATATGCAAGCGAGCACAAGTCATGCCATTCTGAACAAAAAGCTGTAGGCTTGCTTCTTCAAAGCCACTGATGTATCGAGGCACCTCCCCATTTGCGTCATGGAACTCAGGACCTCTCCAGATCAGCTCTCCCACTGTAGGACCACTAAACCAATGAGAGACAGCCTTGTGGAGCCTGACCTGAAGACCTGGGTTGAGGTCGATTCTTGTATCAAAGCTTCCAGAAGCACTGTTCCTAACTGAACAGTAAATCATCAATTTGGTTTCCATGTTGTTCTTGAAAAGAACAACCATTACACCCTGTTTCAGAAGTTTATCAGGAATGCAATCCCAACACATCTTTGCATACCTCCTCTTCCTGGTTTTTACTTTCAGTTGCATACGCATTAGTTCTGCCGCATTGTCAACTTGATCAACAACACTCGTTGCACCAGCTCCTAGAGCGAGGAAAGCCTGAGAAAAAATGCCTTTTCGATAACGTTGTGTTGATTGATTCCCGGTGACAACAAACAACAGCAATCCTAATGTAATCAAGTTCCCCCATTCGTATAGCTGATCTAAAATGCTCTGATCAAGATTCTGACCAAATTGATTTTGCAGATTGCCAACAGTGGGATGCACTGGGAGTTCGCGGATCTCTCGCAAGAGATCTGGGCTGATTTGGAAGGTGTTGCGGGGGTCATACTGAGAGCCCCTGCCTTGATCTTGCCCATAGTGCTGTGTAATATAAACCCAGTCAATTGTTCTGGGATTCGAGCTCACGCGCCTCCTGTCCTCCCTGACCCGGATGATAATCCTGTCTCTGTTTCGGTCCCGTCCAGAGTAGTAGAAAGCTTGTGTGACGTGAGGCGGAAAGGCTTGTGCATTGTTGTGGAGAGTGTTGGGATTGAGATTCCCCAGAGTGTAGTAACTGTAAACTACTGTTCCAGATGGTTCTGGTATGGGGGGCAAAAGGTTATCATAGTTCCCATAATAATGAATACCATAATCTCCTCTGTTGGGCTCAAAGTTGAGTGGTATGATGTCATTATGGTCAATTTCAATGTTGTTTGCAAGCCAATGCAGCAGCAGAAGACCATGCCATGGGTAAGTGTGGCCAAAGTCTTTGTTCTTCAGGTCATTGATTGAGCTGAGGGTTTGAATTGCAGATTTAGATGTCAGAGAGAGCAACAAGCTCAAAAAAGACTTCAGGCCTCTCCCTTCCATGGTCAACCTAGACATATGAAAAAAAATAACACAGATGCAAAACATTAACATGATCTGTCTTTGTTTATTGTAGACTAATGCTGTGCTTTTTTGTAACTTTAGACAAACAACTTTTAAGCAATACAATATTGTAAAAAAAAAGAAGCTGATTAAGGCTAAGCGTGTTGAACGAGAATGGCTGACTAGTTACCATAACGAGTTGTGGCCGGTACTGAGCAGGCCTTGAGAATACGATGGTAAGTAGTGATGTGCAATTCAACTCTTTGGATGAGTCGATTCATTGGAGTCAGTTCATGCAAATGAATTGAGTCTTTGCCTCAAATTTAGTTCTTTCATCACTTCAGTCAAGAACAAGTGAATTCCTATTTGTCATTTGTTTGGTCAAATATTGCAAATATTTATCTAAATATTAGACTAAAGCCCCAGGTCTATTACTACTATATATATGCATACTTATAAATGTGCACTTATAAATGTATAGCTAGTGATAACACCGTTATTGGGGTGGTTTCATTTCAACTCAAAAGTTTACACAGGGCCAGGTCAACACCATCAGCTTTGTAAGCTCTTCTTCAGACACAGTGGGAATAAATTAGGGGTTTCAAATGTAGTCCAATATTGATTGCCATATTTAGTTCTAAGTTGCCAAATATAAAGTTATGTGTGGATGATATATATATATGTAGGTGAAATACTTGTTCAAACAAACAGGCAATTGCACATAGGCCTACTGTAGATATTTAAATATATTATGTGTATCAGGTCCCTTCTATTTACATCGGCTCTTACACACACTATAAAAGGGACATCTCCATTGTCTTGGTTCTGTTATTACCTCATGGTTCCTTTTGATTACTAGAAACTCTAGGGGAAAATGTAAACGGAAAGATGCCATTGCCAATACTTGTGAGTCATTTGAGTCATCACTCACCAAATTTATTCCCACAACTTAGTTTTATTTTCTATCATGGCCAACCTTAAGAAAAAGGTTCAGCTTGTTATTGAATTTATTGATCTACTCTAAATGGCCTCTACAAAACGATTGTAAGTGTTAGGCCATGTCTACACGTACGGGTGTATGTAAACACGTAAAAAGTCCTGTTTGCAGGGTTAAAACCAGCACTGTTTTGGCTACGCCTGCCATTGCTCGAAATTGCCCAATGAATTTGTTAACCGCGCCCACTCTGACATCAAACAAAGAACATAACGGCCTACAATCTGATCATGCAACCTGGCATAAACTCCGTTTTTGCTCGCCACACGTAAACACTGAAAACGAGATGTAAAAAAATCTTCACCTTGGCCGACTTTCCTAAAGATCCCGTTTTCAGTTACCTAAAACGTCGTTTGCTTGTGGGAAATGCCAGAACGCATATTTAAACTCTGCTAAAAGGAAATACCCGCGTACCGACACATACATTTTTATTGGTGAACTCTCAGTTCCCAGAGCATCATATTAGCTTGAATCTAAATTACTACATTAATATTAGTCTGGGCAGCATAGTTGAACGGAGAAACTCTTCTTACAAAAGAATATTAACTTCACCTGGTTTGGGCATCAGACTCAGCAGCAGCTGCAGACTTTTTCTCTTATGGTCAGAAGTGAAAGTGAAAGTAAAGTGCCTTTCCGAATAACAAGTAAAGTCAAAAAGTTCAAATTAAATTTAAACTACTTTTATTTTAAACTACATTTTATTTATTGATATGAGTAAATATGAATATTAGTGTGAAACGCAAATTAATTTAAAACTTTTCAGTTTGAAAAGTTACCTAATTTACCAATAGGTCCAACTGAATAGATTGCTGATCAACACTACCTTACTTGCTGATTAGCACAATGACATTAGTGAGAGAGAGCTTCTTTTCACACTCATTACTAACCACACAGAGGAGATGGACCACATAGAGGCCAGCTGGGAACAGTAACAGACCAATTCCACCATCTTGACCACTGAAAAAGACCAGTTAATGACCAGCTACAAGCTACAGGCTAATTACAGCAATCTAGCCAGAAAAACTGGACTTGAAGAAGAGTCTTTAGGGTGGGTGAGATAGGCTACCACTTAATTTTTTATCAAGATCATAATTATCACATATCATTACCCCCGCCTAGTTGGATTTTTGTACGAGAAGTAGGGATACTTACTCTAATCTTGGTTTGCCATTTTCTTCCATACTGAAAGACATAGACACACATTCAAAACTATTTGACGCTAGTGGTACTAGAACTATTTAGTTGATAAGCCACACGCTCAACCTGGTTAGTGTACATAAAAACAAAACATTCTCTTATCAGGACATTGAACCATGGTGTATACACAAAGTGCAAGGTCACCGAGAGAAAGAATCAGCCCAGCAAAACACAGGCTTTTAAGAAAATAATCCATGGTCAGTTAGACCCCATTGTTTTTTTGGTGATAATATATTTGTCGGACATCAAACTGCCAAACAACATCAATGCTACACCCCAACTGATTACCAAATTCTGTAATCACATTTTTGTTCCTAAAATAAACTGGCCCAGATCCTGTTTTATTTCCCTGTCTCTCTTCTTTACTCCACACGTTGACACTGGTGCTGTGTTACCAAATGCATGTCAGTGGTTTATTTGGCTCAGGCTGCATATAGGAGATAATACAGTCATTTTTGATGGAACAATGAGATAGGAAAATAAAACAGTCATAGAAATTTAAAAAAGAAAGAAATATGGAATTGGACAGGATTTGTGGCTATCCACTGATGTTAACGTTTATATGATTTTTGAAGAACTGTTGGATGTTTAGAGGAAATTGGTTCGATCAATGGAGCCGTAATTATTACCAATGGGTCTGTAACACAAATGAAAAATTAAGCTTTAGCAATGCATGACCCTTAGCTTTAAAATAATGACACTATTATACAAAAGTGTACGCGTGGAAATTCATCAGAATAATACCTATTTCCTCAGTTTCAGTGCTAATGAAACTTCACAGTTTACAAAATACAATACTTCACAATATGCTAGTTAAACAAATAGAAACTCATGCTGCCTAGAAGACTCGTCCACTCACTTTGCATCTATAGGTGAAAAATGTACTCCATACTGATTGATTTACCTCAGTGCCTCTCTCTCTCTCTCTCTCTCTGTCTCTCTCTCTCTCGCACATACACACACACACACACAGTAGTTAAACCTCAGAACGAAATAATGGGGGAAACCTACATTTTCACGATACATATACTATCTTCATATCACTAGTAGTAAAATAACTACCACAGAAAGGCATAGGAGAACAAAGGATTAGGTAGTAAAGGTAGGGCAGGGAGGAGAGGACCAGGTTAAAGTGAGGCTCCAGATGTTTTAGTGCAAATATGGCACAATTAAGGTTAAGGTATACAAGGTATACAATATTCATTAAGGTATACAATCCAAATATGTACAGGCACAGCGCCATTCAAAGAAAGAAGTCAAGTTGCAACAGAAAGGTGCACGTGAACGTCTGCTGGGAAAGAACGAAAGAAAGACACAAATACAAGGAAAAAACAAAGGACGGAAGAAGAAAAAAGTCATAAAGAAGTGAGGGGAAAAAGGAGAAACTGGGCAGAGATTTGAAAAGGGATTACTTGTCCAGTCTCAACAAACCCTGGGTAGGACCCTACCTGGGTGCAGGGTGCTGGGTGTGTCTCCGTGTCCTTCATGCCTCTGTAGACACCTGATGGGAGTTCCATAGCCTGTGGAGCAGACAGACAGACATACAGACAGACACCAATGAGACATGAATGATGTTTAGAGAGTGGCTTTAGGGGGTACCAGGGTGAATTCTTATGTGTGTGTGAGTGTGTGTGTGTGTGTGTGTGTGTGTGCTTGTCCCCTGTGTGTGGCGTGGAGGAGTGGGGTTGAGCTGGTTAATTTGCCCATACAAAGAAATGGAGCTGAAGAAATACATATATTTGTATGTGTTCACCCTTTTAATTTCAATTACTGTGATAACGATTGGATTAATAGTTACCAATTTTCTTCTTAAGTCAACAATTACCTCTTTGGTTTCGTTTGACTAATATTAAGTTCAAGATCTTTATCTGAACACCAAGCAACAACGTAATCAATGGGATTAGCATGTGATAATTTCCCTCAGATTTATTACTAACAATAGCAATACCATTAACAAATTTTTTGCATTTGTGTAAATACTTGATAATGACTAAAGTCAGAAATATACAATGAAAAAAAATTAGGTGGACTGTAACTTGGGGTGCTCCATATCTGTTGGTTAATTTAGTCTGTGATGATGCCTGGTTTCACAATCTAACAAATTGATGCCTGTTATTAAGTGAACTAAATTATCTGACTAAGAGAAGGTGGAATGTTCATAGCGCCCAGTATTGGAATTATCGGTCTAATATAACTATGGACCATATTTAGCAGAGGACCATTCAAACCAAGCTGATATTGTTAAACAAACCTGCATTGGATCAATGTGGTCTTCAACTAGATTTCTCATATGTTGGAGTACAACCTTTTCAAACACTGTCATAATCTGATATGTTGGGATATCTGCAATAGGTTTGAAGTCATTAAGCTCTTTAACTCTTGGCTCTTAAGGAACAGGAACTATACATGGATTTTTTCCATTTTGATGGAACTACTGATGTCGTTAAGGACGTTGAAAACAAGTGATGGAATATAAAACAAAGTTCCTCAGCACAAAATTTTAGCACTCGTGGTTTGTTTGCTTTGGTATATTTTATTTAAACTGTTCTAACCACCTTTTTAAAAAACATTTCTGAGCAGATTTTCACAGTGCTCTATCACAACTTTGAAATTACATTATCTTCCTCGTAAGGGACTCTTTTATGTTCGTTGTAACACATGGTTTGTTATTGGGATAACAACAAACACCCTTTCAGGAATAATTGTGTCTACACAGAAGTGGACGTTGTCGGGGACACAGGCATTGAGTCCATCAAGGTCGTGACCCAATTGCTGGGGTCCGTGCATTCTAAGCAACTTCTTAGTTCTTCACTAGCGTCAGCATTCCATCCCAATGCATGAGCGGTCAACACCTATGGCTGTGCAAGGTTGCTAATCACCTCACCCGTGTCAGAGACTAATTGGTTTTAATGGAGGACTCCACGTTGCCATGGATACCAGCTAGCACATAATTAAATGTATCGATGTCCTGTTCACACGGTGATACGTAAGGGTTAAAAGGTGGTGGCACAGTAGCTAGCTGGAGTTGTTCTTTGTCCATGTCAGCATGCCGTGGCAGCGAGGTAGATCCAACTGCTATGTTAAAGCCTGTACTCTGCCAAAGTGCTTTTGACCAATAGCAATAGACCAGCTGTGCTAAAAATCTGTGCTACTGGTGTGCGTTAATGTGTTTGCAGGGCCTACAACGCTAAGATAATGACACCTTGATAAGATTTGGGACAATACAACAGAATAAACGACTTTATAATAAATACATTGAATAGGACCGTTCCGAAGGACCAAGTAAAAACGTGCATTACGAAATCCTCCACTTTTCAAAAACCTACACACAAGCTCTAAAATGTCCTCTCGTCTTAGAGAGGTATAAAGCTTGGGCAAAGTGCCTGAACTACCTTTCCCAATTCCGTAATCAAATGCAAGAACACAACCACGTGCAAACACACATGCATGCACACACAATCTAACCATGATCCCTACAATACTGTGATCCCCACTGCTTCCCTCTAAACCCCTACACACATGCACATCTCCAGGGATCAGGCGGGGGCGAGCAGCAGAGCCCACTGGAACATTAAGACTTCTAGCATAGTGAACGGCGTCATATGGGGTAGAAACCCGTGTGGACCTTGCTGTACCTTGCTGTACGATGCTCTATAACTGGACACTGCGTGAACAAAACGTGCCGTTTGAACACAGGGTGCCCGCACACCCACACATATAGACCCACACACACTCGATTACACTGGTTTATAACCATAAAGACGCGATATTTGTAGCTCAGCCCCATGCACCCCCCCCCCCCGCTAACGTGATTGCTCTCACATCTGATTGGTCTAATTACTTACAGTCAGATAATATTCAGACAGAGGCGACCACCAACAGAAAGAACATGTTTTTTTTGCTCCTCTCTCTCTTTCTGTCTATTCCTTTCCGTCCTCTCTCTCTCTCTCTCTATCAACCTCGCTGACTAGCTTCGTAGATTTGCCTGTCTCTTTCTGTGGTGCCATCCAGCTGTGTGTGCATGACTACTGGCGTGCCCGTGTTACAGTGTTATCACAGTGCATTCCTAGCCACCCCTTTTCATGACAGACTGGCATTATAACGTCGCCTTCCCCCAAACTGACCCCATGAACCCCCGAATCCCCCCCCCTCCAACATATCCTCACGTCATTGTCTCTTTGTTTCCATACCTAGAAACACAGCGTGACTTGTTTGTGTGCACACAATCCCATCTATTTTATTGGCTCTCACTCCAGTTCTACGGTCTAATTGAATTTGCAGCTGGCTTTTAATTAACGGAGGGATCCCATTTGCATAAAACAGGGCAATTTGCATATGGCGGGCGGGCCCCTCCCCCTGCATGTCTGAGTAGATGGCACGGAGCCATGAGCAGGGAGGAAAAACATACATAAGAGGGAGGGATGGAAGAATGGGGGGGGGGGTGAAGGAATAGGAGTAAGGTGTCTGGGAAACAAAAGAAGAGAGGAGAGGAAGCAGATGGAGGGAGGAGGAGAGCGAGACAAACGGGGGGACACGCAGCATCCCTTGCCATGCGATGCGGTATGGGGTAGGTTGTGGGGTGGACTGGCGGTGCCAGCATCAAACACACATCTATTTGCATGTGTACGTGCCACACTCACCCACCCAGGACGCACTCTGTTGGTGATGAATGCCCGAACGCATTTTAATAATACGATAATGAAACGAAGGCAAAATGTGATGCATGCTAAATAGTCATACTTATCTTAGAAGCAGGCGTTAATTGGTGACACATTGGCGGTATGCAGATGAGTTAGGCGGGGCGTCTAACGAGAAGAAGGAGAAACGAGCTGCTCTGAAATGTGGCTGGGAACCATTGCGGCGGCTGAGACAGGAAGGGGTGCTGTTTTAACACCACCTTTTACACATTTCTTTACACAGAGAAGACAAAAACAACTATTAGATCTTGGGCAAAGTTAAAAAAGATAATTTCAGTGGATTAATGGAGGCTATATTATTTTTGTAGGAATCCTTTAGTGATTAAAGTACTTAAATTGATACATGTGAAGTTGATAGTCGTTAGTGAGCATCTAACTATCTTGTCTCATCCGGAGAGCTTGCCTCAGCACCACAGTCTCTATCAGCCTCGACAGCGATGTCACTGAGGAGGGGACGTCTGGTCTTCGGAATCAATGCATAATCTGACAGTCACCTAAGGACTATTGATCTGTGAAATCTTTATCCGGCCAAAGCTAATCTAAAATAGATCATCAATGGAAGATGAGACTGACCAGCCAATGGTCTTGTTGATTACATTTAGTCTGGAGTATGTCACGTTTATGTAAAAAGATCTGAATATGCCTGAGCAGTCTGTAAATGTTCGTCATATGTGCCGCCAAAACAGCTCTGACCCGTCGAGGCATGGACTCCACAGCACATCTGAAGGTGTCCTGTGGTATCTGGCACCAAGACGTTAGCAGCAGATCCTCTAAGTCCTGTAAATGACGAGGTGGTGCTCCATGTATTGGACTTCCTGTTCCAGCACATCCCACAGATGCTTAATCGGATTGAGATCTAGGGACATTGAAGGTCAAGTCAACCCCTGGAACAGTTAGTCATGTTCCTCAAACAATTCCTGAAAATGTTTTGCACTGTGGCAAGGCGAATTATCCTGCTCACAGAGGCCACTGCCATCAGGGAATACCACTGCCATGAAGCGGTGTCCTTGGTCTGCAACAATGTTTAGACAGGTGATACTTGTCAATGTAACATCCACATGAATGCCAGGGCCCAAGGCTTCCCAGCAAAACATTACCCAGAGCATCACAGTGCCTCTGCCGGCTTGCATCCATATTGCATCCTGGTACCCTCTCTTACCCAGGTAAACAAACACATGCACAGGACCATCCACATCAAGTCAAATAAAATGTGGTAAAATAAAAAAATAAAACTGTTACTGTTTTGGCTTGGCTTGTCTAGTTGTCCATTTTTCTTACGTTGGTTTTTATTCTTATTTATATTTTTTGGGAGGCAATTTTTTTTGCATTTATTGAAAGGACAGTAGGTAGACAGGAAATGTGAGAGAGTGGGAGACATGCAGCAGAAAGGATTCAAACCCAGGCTGCTGCATCAAGGACAAGCCTTTGTTGTGTGCGCCTTTAGGCTGATGAGCCACCAGATCACCCCAACGTTTCCTGCTTCTAACAAATCAACTTCAGGAACCGATTGTTCACGTGCTGTCTAATATATCCCACATCTTGTTTTTTGTTCTTGACAAGTGCCTTTGTAACAAGATGATCAATGTTTTTCACTTCAACTGTCAGTAGTTTTAATGTTGTGTCTGATCAGTGTATATTGCCTAGACTGCTCATGCATATTAATATCTTAATATATATGTCTAATTCATCATTGACTTCCTGCCCTGAGGGTTCTGTCTGTCTCTCTGATAGGTGTAATCCATCACAGTGGACCGGTCTGGCCAATGACACCTCTCCCCGCCCAGTTAATTTAATTAACACCCGCCCTCAGTGTGTGACAGAGTGGTCTGTCCATCAGCTGTTGGCACATCTGAAACACTTGGCTCCCACTATGGCAGCAGTATGGCTGAGCCCATGATCTGTCACTCAGCATGTCGCAATCTGAACTGGCTGTTGCATTGCTGCACGGACATGTTTAAATAGTTGAAGTATATCTTTGAGGCTTGAGGTGACCCTTTCTCCAGATAGATCAAGTATGGAGGAACACATCGATATACACAAAATCTAATCCAAACATGACACAAACCACGAGTCCAAATCAAACAAACCGAGAACCATACACACTACCAGTATTTAAACCTTGTGCTGATTAACTACCAAGCCCAACTCATCTCTCTGCGTACTGGAGCACCTCTCAGTGTAACTGTGCCTCATTAGTAACCTGATGAGAAAACGCAAGCTCCTTAATGACAGTCATTAGGAGGGCCCGCCAGGAGGGAAGGGTCACCGTAAGTCTGTGGAGGAGTCCAGCTATTCTTCACTCTATTGTCATTTTCAATAGGACACATCCCTAGTATCAGATGCAGTAGCAGTGGAGGAGGTTGGTTTTTATTTGGGTTGTGGAAGGAAGTTAGAGCTGCAGTGCAGATTTGATACGGAGGAAGAAAGGACAAGAGAAACAAGACAAGAAAGCAGGCGACAGTGTAGGCACATTTGTTAAAATATTTTCTAATACTTATTTTTTCATTGATGTTCATTCAATGGTTTTATGTGCAAATTGGGTACTATAGAGCTGGGGGAATCATGTTTTATTATGGCATTGTTGAAATGGTAACATTCTATGCTTGTTTAAAAAGGATCAATCACTTTTTCAAGTGCCTATTTGTGTGTGGCGTCCTGTGATCATATTGTTACTTAAAATACAGTTTTTCTGTGCCAAGTTTGTTTCGAGTTCAATTATTTAAATAAAAATTATGAAAAAAAGTTTTAGGGGCACTTGACTATTGCTTTGTGTGTATGAGCTTCTCGAAGTAGATGCATGCATACAACTACTATCAACTTCAACACAGCCTGCAATTATGCAGGCAACTCACATATGCAATGAAATATTGCATTTAATGAAATCTAAACTGTAAAAACTTAACAATTTTGATAAAAATTAAATCGATCAACATATCTGCATGTTAAACATGTATTTAATTCAATGTGATAATTTGCTATGTTAACAGGTTCATGTTATTGTGTGCTTCATAGGACAGAAGGTGTAATTAAATATAAAGCATGATGAAAAGTATGCCCACACAAGTAATAGAATCCATTGTCTTAAAGGCAATTAAAACCTTTCTACAGTACTTCTGTCACAGACTAATATATCTATTTTTTAAAGCTGTGTTGTTGTTTTTTAAATGCAGCCTCACGATTAAGTAGTTGAGATTTCGTCTGGCTAACGTGCGGCATATCATGACAGTAAATAAATAACAACAAATGACAAGATAAAAAACAGAACTGTGCTATGAATGGCTACAAACCCAAGAAGATAGCATTGAAATGAGCAAACAAGTGGCTGTCTGTCCTTAACTCTGAAGCGGGCTTAGTCTGTCAAGGATGTGATAAATGACTACTTGCTAGCTCAGTGACACTAACCCTAGCACAGCTTTCTGTCGGGTTTTGGTCCTCCTCTCACTAGTTCCACTAGCTTAGGCTGCATGTGCTCTTATCGATCCAGCGCCTCATCTGGAACTCTGCCCTTCTCTCTTCTCTCACTGTGCTCAAACAAGCACTCAGGCATTCAAGCAATTAGAGCCAAACCACTCATGGATTAGCCCAGGCAGTCATATTGATTTCTGTGACTAACCAAGAAGATGCTTAGCGGCAAGGCAATTAAAGTGTTCCCATGTGTGAACCTAGACTACAGTGAAATGCTGTTGATATCTGGTGTAGTGTAAAATTGTCTTAGGGAACAGTTCTTGGGAGCCTACGGAGTCGGAGTAAGAACCGAAGTACTATTGGCTGATCTATGATCGCGTACATCCACTTACCTGTTTGGTAGGGCTGACTGTCAAATCCATAGGGATCAAGTAATGTCATCGGTTGATTGGAACAAATGTATAAAATAACATATTTACAACTTTAATCTTTATTTCTTTAAAACAAAAGGATATCAAAGGCAAATTATGTTATTAATAATACAGTACAAAAATGTATCAGAACACAATGAATATACATGACAGGGCATGAGCTGAACTATTAATATCAACAATATGCAGGTTCTCTAAAGTGGGAAAGGGGATCAGTGGCTGTAAATGTTTTCTGGGGAAACAGCAAAGTAAAAGACGTAATGTTATTGGCACGTTCCTGGCTATTCCTTCCTACTTTCAATCAACATACTTACAGAGATCTCCATCGAATAAGGCCAAAGAGTCCAAGGCACTGAGACACAACCTGTGGGACAGCTGTGTGTGTGTGTATACATGGATAGACCTACTGTATAAACAATATCCAATGGCATATTTTCACATTTCTATTGTGCATAAATACTATTAATCTTTAAATCCCTATTTAAAATGTATCTCTATTAAAACAAGGATATGTATTATTTGGGATCAATAAGGCACAGTGTGCAAATGAAAATACCAGAAATTATCAGTCCACATTAGAAAAACAGCAATATAAAAACCCAGACAGACGACCAAGTAATGAGACAAGCACGTTGTGACATATGAAAAACAGGCTGCCATCTGCCTACTCCACAGCGTTTAGTGTGCAGGTGTCATACAAACAAATCAAAATGTACATGTTTTTGTATGTTTCCACACGCTTAACTAAAGCAACGTAATTTAAATGGCGTACATGGGTAAGGCTGCTTTATATCAATGGTCAAACGGATAACTAACTATCAAAATGTTTGTCTTGACACAATAATAACCCAATTTGAAATATGGTTTGCCACATAAAACGTCTGAGGCACTTCTTTTACAAGGGTCTGAAAATGATATCACCTCGTCATTTGGGGACGCTAGATCCCACTTGACGGATGTACAGATGAGAGGACACGGGTGACCAAGAACATGCAACAGAAAGAAGGCTCTGCTTCTAACCTTGTCTTTCGCTAACGAAAACAACAGGGGAGGTTTGGGTGTCGGGGCTTTGACCGGTCCATGTTTCTCTGTGGCCAGCAGAAAATACTCCCCAGGCCAATGGTTTTGTCTCTGTGCTTGGCTCCGCTGGGGGTGGGTTGGTGGAGGCTCATGGGACTTGGGAGTGTGGTGTGGTGCGTGTTGGGGGCACAGGGTCTACATCTCGTGTGAAGCCAGGTGGTGCTCAGGGACCCCGTTGGCGTGGCCCCCCGTGTTGTTCTCGTTGAGGCGGCGCACGCGGTACACCTCGTAGTGGATGCTGCTGGTGATGTCCTTTATGTTCTGCATGTGGCTCCTGAGACACACACACACA